>WHPZ01589918.1:0-11604 GCA_016617965.1 Macrosiphum rosae
GTAACTTTGATAACACATTACGAAATGCTGGTATCAAAGTTGCCCACAACGTGGTGTAACTTTGATAGCATTTTAAAAAGATTAATATCTCAGAAGATAACATCAGAAATTTAAAAATTTAAATGTTAAACAATTGAGGATAATTAGCTATAACTAAGATTTAATTTTTGGAATTTTATCGTTAATACTACAGAAGTTATCCATAAAATAAAAAGTAAAATTGTAATAAAACGGTACAAATTTATCAAAGTTACCCCATTTTACTGTACTAATTTGGTATTAATTTTTATACAAAAATATTAATTATTTAATATCAAAAAGTGAATTGACAAATGCAGAAACGCAAACGCGGCGTGAGACACTATCCGTTTGTAATTTATATAATTACATTATCATTAATTAGCGATAATTCAATAACGTGATCATGACGGTTTTCAAGTTGCTCAGGCTTTTAGGGGAGGAATTTATGATTAATAATAATAAGTCAAACTCGGGAGAGTAAAAAAATAATTCAATGAGCTAAAAGTTTAAAGTAGGTAGTCAATTCAGTGTTTCAAAATATTTCGGTCCAGATAATACGATCGAATTAAAATATATATAGAAATGTCGACTAATTATTTAAGCTCGAAACATACTTTATGTACATAATATATTATAGTACCTATGTAAATTTATGGTATACCTCGCGTAATGCCTACTGTTTTCGCACCGGGCATCGCACAAGTCCGGCCAGGGACGGGCTCTATATCGAAAAAACAAAATTGCTTTTATAAAAATAAAAATATACATTTTGCATTTTTTTTATCGCTTTATTTTAGTGCGTTAAAATCCCGTCCCCGGCGCCATTAGGCCAGTCGTTATGTTGTTGAATTATTATTATTAAACTAGCTGTCCAGCCCGGCATTTCCCGTGCTAAAGATTTGTTTATTTTTTTTATAAATATGTTTGTAAAAAAAAATGTATATACCAGAGGGTCGAAAAAGATTCATGTGTGAGCTATTATACCCTCAAGCTATATACCTATAAGGGTTGATAAAATAATCTACAAACACCCTCCAATTCTCAAGGAATCGGTTGGTATAACTTTTTTTTATTGAAAACACGGTCCAGTAGTTTTCGAGTCTATATTGACTCCGGATAAAGTTAAAAATATAGTGACCAAATATTAAAATATTATTATATCCGATCAATTATAATAATATATTATGTACCTAACCTTCTGGCAACCATTAATGTAACGAAAAAAAATTGATACTACAACTAATTGTAATATTAATATTAAGTAACATGCAATGGCTTATGCTTACATAAAAATTCCCATGGAAAATTCTAGTTTCTCCCAAATTTTTCAATTTTCCCATTTTTCTTTTCGTAAAAACCTCATTCGGAATATTACAAACATTTTTTTTTTTAAAAACACTGAGCCAAATATCGGTTAGGCCTTCCTCGTTTGATGCTGTAACCAACCGGCAGCTTTTTAATTTAATTTTATATAGATTATTATAGAGATATTAGCTCGGTAAATTTACCAATTATTTTTTTAAACTCAAATTAAATGTCTTAACGAGGTGAATATTTATAACATATCAGAAGAATGGAATAGGTAGTTGGTATAAAATGTATAAAACATCTGAACGTTTAACACGCCCACAACTATTGATAGTGTATTATAAGTATTATATACCATAGATACTATCAAATATTATTATGACCATTAATAGTACCACAACATTAATTAACAAGTTTGATTTTATCGTGGTCTATCGTCTATGATGGTATCACCGGGTTGCTTTTGATGTTATAAGTGCCTGATGAACCTGATTCGATTGATTCGCAATTAATTTTCTAAGTACATTTTTAATATTTACGTTCATATTAAAATAATAATTTAAAATATATGCAAAATTTAATAATACACTATTAAAAGTAGTACTTAAAAATAGTTATCAATGTATAATACCCGTATAAACGATAAAAATTAGAGTTACCATAATATTATAAGTTCATGAATAAAATGGGTAGAGGAGAGGAGTTCTAGGGGGGAGGGGGTGTCCCTATGACAACATAGCAAAAATATCAAAATTTACCAAATTTACAGAATTTACATTAGTTTTGTCGGCAAAATACCAACAATAAAATTTAAGTAGATTGTACATCTCTAGATGCTTATAATGTATTATATTATGACGACGTGCCTGTGATTTTAATTAAAATTTTTTTTTTCGCCTCTCGCAGGACCGGCCGACCAGCAGCAACAACGGCTACATAGCGGCCGACCGGCTGTACGACCCAATGCCTCCGCCGCAGACGGTCATCGCTCTGTCCTCGTCGTCGTCCTCGTCGCCGTCGCCCAAGCTGTCTTTGGACGTGACCGCCAGGCCGTCCACCGGCGGCGACCCGGCCACGCTGCTCCAGTACTCGGCCACGTACGGCAACCCTTACCTGAGGCCCGCGTCCGCGCAGTGGCCGGCGCAGCCGCCGCGGCCGCTGCAGAAGTACGACGCGTACGGCCGGCCCGAACCGCCGCCGTACAGCGCGGTCGGCAAGGGCAAGCGGAAAACCGCCGCGGCCGGCCACGGTCCGTCCGCCGCCGCCGTGCCCGTCGGGCCCAACTATCACATCGGCGTGGCCAAGCGGCAGACGCTGGCCACGCACGTCTGAACGGCCGCTCGAGGAGTCCGCGGCGCAACAAAGGCTGATGAAATAGTCGTATTGTAATATTGTTATGTAACGTTATATATTGTGTAACCGTCGTTCGTAAACGATATCGTTATAACGATAGATACGCGTATCGCGCACGATATAAAAATATATTTTATTATAACGATGATGATATCACAGGTTATGTAAGACCCCGGACGGTGCACTTCTGCACGACTCAAACCTACCCCGGTGCAGTAGAGTATATCACATATTATGAGGAATAAATTATTGTACAACGCCTTTACTATAATATTACAATGGTTAGGAATTCGACGTGAGTGCTAAAATATCAGTTGTTTACATTTTTGAGAATATTACATGGCTTGAACAGAGGAAGTGCACCGTCTGGTTTTATATAATCTGTGATGATATCGTGTGTAGTAAAATGTATATTTTATTTAGTGGTCGTTTCTCGAACTCTTCGAACACCTCGAGCTTTAAGAAATTTCGAATAGTATTCGGGCACAATCAAGTACGAACGGTTCGAGTATGACGAGGAAGATTAGTTTTAATTTTTTTTTTTTTTTTGTTTTGTTTTGTTTTAAGTGCTCTTTTACTACTATTATTATATTATTCTAAAATTTGTTATGGTTAAATTATTTTTGAAAGTTTGACATAGTTCGAACTGCGTTCTAGTAAAAAAATCAAGTCCGAGTTCGTGAAAAACAACTCAAGTCCTACCCCCCCCCCCACATCGGAAATCCATATATTATTATCACAACATAATAATTGTGTGGATCGCAACCGGAGGACCACCTCTCCGATTCACCCCTGTCAACCACACCACCGAGCCGATGTAATGCTTGGCCGGTGCGACGACCGATTAATATTCTAAGGTGTCGCTTTTGTTTCCGACGATTTGGAAAACGATAAAAAATGGCAAAAGTTCGTAAACAAATCAATAATTCGCGAACAACGTACCTATAGGTACAAATATCTGTAAATCATATTATTATACCGATGGGTATAAGACACTAATTAATATTTTACTGGACACGTCCGGTGTTACATCTTTCAATTTTTTCCCTCTCTATCCGAACCCAACCGATTCGATTACATATAGATCATCTATTTAATATGATACGAAACTATACAGGTTAATATTAATTTAGTACATATTTTACTCTTCGTTAGGTTTTATAGTGTGTAAATAAAAAATTTAAAATAAATTTCGATTTGTTTCCAACTCGGTTATCATCGGCGCATACAAGGTTTTGTCGGACATACTAAAAATTGTTCTGAAACGTTATTTTCGGAGACGCACGGTTAAATAGTTTTAAAAAATGTATACATAGGTGAACGAAAGAGCAACCGTAGGCACTATACACCCGAAGGCACAAATTGTGCCTATAGGTACCTACCAATTTGTCGGAAACGCTCGACGAGAATAATTCGACGGAAGTAACGCTATTTGTCTGTCGTCGGAAATGGCACAACGACCAGTGTTTTTATTTTTTCGGACTTTAAACTTGCATTTGTCGTGAATCGCGACGACGACAAAGCAATAATATGTTATAACGTAATACCATCAACAAAATCCGTCATAACGTTTAGCTGATATCGAAAGCCACCCCCCCCCTCGTAGGAATATGACCCCTGTCTACAAGTCCCCGCACAGTCGATTTTCGAAACCCAACCGAGTATAATTTAAACGTTATTAAACATTTAATATGCCCGTTATATCACGTGGGTAAGGTCGAATTGCACTCTTTTTTTTGGTAGAACTATTGCTGCACCCGGGACACAAAGAGGTAATAATATACTGTTCGAATTTTGCACTCGTCATTTACTGCCTATATATATTACAATCCTGTAATAGTTCGGTTTTATGCAATATAATACCCACTTATAATTTTTATTTTGATTACGATTGCAGTCGACGGAAGAATAGGTAAATCGTATAATCATTTCAATGAACTATTGTTTAGACATTAATATAGGTATATTATAATATTATGATTACGCGACCCATACGCGTTTGTTGTCTCCGTTTTACGACGTCTTGGTACCTACGGTATAGTAAATTTTCGTTCACTAGTAGCTATAGTGTGCTGTTAGTTTTAATAATAGAATGAATATTATATTGACCTATATTATAAAACTTTTGGGTAAGAACATTATCTTTTTTTCTTATTTTTTTTTTTGGCACCGATCAACGGGGGCGAACGTTTGCTTTCGCGTCGCACTAGTTGCCCTTAAACTGACCATCGTTTATTGGAAAAACCACAAAACAACACGAGAATTGGCGGGCCAATTCCCACTCATTATCTCTCACAATTTGATATTTACAAAAAGCACGGGGCTCTATCCCCGTAATTTTGCTCTTCGAGCCACAACAGTTTCCTCGATTAGAAATTTTTTAATTCTGGTCTCCCCGCTGCCTGCATTTTAAGCTCATCCGCTTACTTCTTACCCATGACCGCCGCAATCAAACTGGCCACTGCGTCCCATTTAGACTTGGACTGTCCCCATCCCCTGGACCATCCCCTCTGGAGTGATATCCAAGTCGGGCTCCACTGAGTGCTGATGGTGGATTGTCACAGTACATGCATCGTTCTTCTCCTTGAATCTCAATAAATATTCGTTGAAACATCCGTGTCCCGACAAGAACTGCGTCAAGTGAAAATTTATTTTTCCGCGCTTCCTGTTTTTCCAGGTTTCGATCGTCGGGATCAGCCTGTGAGTCCAACGTCCTCCCGCAGCCGCATCCCATACTCTCTGCCATGCACTCGACGCCTTCTTTCTGGCCTATAGTTTCTAAGTCACTGCCATTCTTTCGCGTTTGCTCCACTTCTGCTTTTTCCAAAGCGAGCAGGTAAATTGGGACAATCCCGGTTACCGCCATTATAGCTGCTTTGGAAACAGTGCAGTAGGCATTCGCCACCCTCAGTGCCATCTAAGAACATAATCTGTGTTTAAGAGTCGGCGAAAATGTCACAAATTAAAAATCATCAAAATATCTCGCTTGAAAATTGAAATAATATTCTTTCCTAATAAGTCGTTTCACTCTAATACCATAACTAAAAGCACACTGTTTAAACTAGTGAACGAAAATTTGTTGTGACAACAATGCTTAGGCTTCCACTTAATATTATATGTCTAAATAAGTTTAGTGTTTTTATTATAATAATTACATACATAATAATATTATGTTAACAATTTAAAACTAATGACATAAAAATCAGTTTTTTTCTTCAAATAAATAAGTAGTTACAATTTATTTAAATATCATCACCTAAATTTGAAAATAATAATATAAAAATATGCATTTGCGTTTATTTCTAAATTATTTACCTACGTCCTTTTAACATCTACTCAATCGATCAAAGCACACACGAAATGTCATCGTCTAAAATTAATATCTGTTCATAAGTTCTGCTGAATGATCGAGCCCACTTCAAACATTATACCTTTTTTGAACCACCGAGTGATGCAATTCGAACATTTCGGTTTGGATAATAGTGCAGCCCCAAAATTGTTGAACCCTACGCATGGTAGACCTAATATTATATTATATCAATTTTATTGCAAATCGGATTGTTCTCGAAAATAAAGTCATTAGATATATTATTATTTTATTTAAAAAAAAAATCGATCTATATAGGCTCTTTCACGAGCTATATTATATTATGTATGCGATGCTGACATCGTCAAACGAAAAATACTTCCTACTTTATTCAATTTTTTCATAATATTATGTCGATAAATGTTAATATACATAAATTAAACAATGCGTTTTTAGAATTTTAATATTGCCTATACCAACCTATATTTTTCTAAACTGTCTTCGAATTTTACTTTTCCGCGACACCCTGCTCTGGAATCCTGCTTGTTCCGACTGGTTCAAGATTAGGTTACACTATATATGTATATATATATATAGGTCCAGAAACATCGATCTCGTGACGACATAATCACCCTGTACGTCAACCCGAGTCATCTCCGAGTCGTGTCGTTGAAGTCTCCGGTTCGCCTGTTGGGTTAGGTACCGAATTCGCCGCCACTTCCATTCGCATGTCGACCCCGCGGTCACTTCCTCCCTTCAAAATATTATAATAATTTTTCCCTCGATCGACTGTATATCATATTATAAGACTATAATATTAGTATTGTTTAATTATATCGAGGTGTATGCTCCTCGCAGGTGAAAATCTGCTCGTCGCTCTTCATATTATCTTAATATACACTTCGAAGTGGGTAATACGTGATGATATCGATGGCTTGAAAAGCGCTGCACACTTATAAATAATATTATTATAAAGTTCTGTGTCTACCCCCCTCCCCCTGACAAAAAAAATTGTACCATTAAAGTACCGTTTAACAAAGTATAGCATATTATAGGTAATATTATTAAGTTCTGTTTGTTTTTTTCGATATAATATTCCCCATCCTTGTTTCTTGTCTACATATTGTATTGTATTGTAGGTGGAAATCGGATTTTTTTCAATAATTGTTTTGGATAATATTAGTATTTTGGTAGTGAAAAAAAAATCCATTCAAGTCCTAAAAACGGTGAAATTCGACTGAACAATAATTTCATACATTTATTGTGACTTGTGAGATAATCTTTTAACAGTCTATGCGACGTGTGTTCTATAGTCCGCTTTAATGATGGCCATCGATATACAATACGTTTACGAAAACTCGCCCAAAGTTTGGGTATATTATATTAGAATGGCGTCGGAGGGTACGATTCGAGACGAACCCCCTCACCGCGTAACCGCTACCACTCTCGTGAAGGTAACCATTTCGCCATCGAAATGTTAGTGTGTTTTTTTTTCTTTGTTTTAATCCTAAACATTTATACTTATCTTTTAAGCGGCGGGCGAGCTATAACAATATAATATAATTATATTATTATATTATATTGTATTTCATAGTATTGCGAGGCTGCGCCCTGTACAGGTGAACAATACAATATTAATAAATTATTATTATTATTATTATTATTACATATAAAACTATATTATATTATGTTTTACGTTATTATATACATTATAAATTATAATATATATTATTATAGTACCTAATATTATTATATTATATGAATGTGTTAGTCTAAGATTATATATTATTATTATTATTATTATGTGTGTATTATTAATAATTGTGAATCTCTACGTGTGTAAGTGTTTATGTTCCAAACAAATATGATCTATATATTATATATAATATTACGATAAATGTGTTATTGAAAACATATTATAATTATTATTAGACGTTTACATACTATATAAATAAATATTATAAATGTATTATTATCATTATTTACCTACGTTTCGATAGATAAGTATATATATATATTATAAAATTATAATTATTATTTTTTTGTTATTTTGATCGTTATATAACTATATAATATATTATAATAAAAATTACTTATTATTGATGTGTATCGTTTTCAAAGATACGATTTATGAACTTATAGACGAATGTGTACTTAGTTTTTTTTTTATTATTATTGTTTTTCTTAAAAATAACTATACAAAAATCATTATGTAAATATCTTGACGATAATAATATATAAATAATATATTATATATACCTACCTATTATTTTAATTTGTAATATGATAATATTATATCGCATTATGCCATTACTGTGTAAAAATCTACCTTTCATTATAAGTGTGTGAATATCAGAATATATAAAATTATAAAATAATTTTCGAAATGTGTTTTATTTCTGCCGTTTTTGCCCTACACAATAATGTTATACGGTGTGCCGGAATTTATTTTGTTTTTTTAAAGGTATGCTATACATATAGAGCTCTGAAAAGTATTAACGTTTTTGGAAATATATTGTTTTATTTTAACGTACGTAATTAAAAGTTATGACGCAAAGAAAAGGTTTGAACTTTTTTGAGCATCTTATACATTTTTAATTTCATATTCCCAACGGTCTTTATTGAGAATTTCAATATACGCACGATTCGAATTTTAAACTAGTGACTATACTTATAGTAACTAATTGACTTAGTTACATAATAATAAGTATTTAAAGTTTTGAAGAATGTGGTTGGAGTGCAGAGTGGCCCGGGGGCGGGTATCCCGCAAAATGTTGATCCACTACAACAATACTTTTCAAAACTTTGATTAAAAGGTCCTTATGAATTATAATTCATAACTAACCGCAACGTTTGATTTTCCGATCGGAAAATTAATTTTCTGTTGGTATAGGAAAAATATTGAAATAGAAAGATAATACATTTAAAACAATTATTTGCAAAAACGTTAATACAGCAGGTATTTACTTTTGACAAAACCAGTGTTCGCCTTTAAAAATAACCGCCCTGTATACATGCTGTAATTGGAAGACCTGACAAACAAAATAACTTTTTTTTAATCATTTTTAAAAAAAAAAATTGTATTCCCTTTCAAATCAATGAGTTTTATATAGGTACATCAAAAGATGTTGACATTTTAAAAAATCATAAAGATCAAAGCACTTGACGTGGATAAGTGTTTTTAAAATCCAAAGTTTTCTAAAATGCAGATTAACAAATTGGCTAGCCGTATTTTGAAAATTTTCATCAAATTTAAATTTTTTATTCATTAAAAAATAAAAATAAAAATGTTATAATATTGTCAATGTAACGCACACTTGAATAAACTAAATGCAAAAAAAATAATAAAATATTATAACATGGATTGGAACAAAAGTTATTTAATTTTTCAGGTCTTCCTGTTACACACTAATTATACTTTTACACTGTAAATGTACGATTGATCTATTATAAAATTATACTATACAAAAATTGAGAAAATATTAAAAAAAATGTGTCCTGCAGGTGAAGCTCTGTGGTTGACAGCGGTCACGAACGTGTTCTGAGGTCAAGCATCGACCGGGTCACTAGCTACCGGATGGGTGACCAAACGGATTTTTAATGACGAATCCTCACCGCCATGCACACGTGTTCCAACCAGGAACTGGAACCTTATGAATTTATCGGTATCGGTTCCAGTACTGGTTCTGCAAAAATAAATTGACTGTTCCGGTTCGGTTCTGGTTTTTTGATAAAAAAAAAAAATAATAAAGGTATCGGTTCTAAATAGTTTCGGTACCGGTTCCAGATAATTTAGGCACCGAAAAGTACAATAATTTTAAATACCTATCCGGAACGAATTATAGTTAATAGAATGAGAAATATTAGAAAACTCATTTGATCATACATAGTTTATACACAAAACAGTAATACCATTAAATTATGATGGATAAAATTATTTTATTTTTGAACCTAAAAGAATAATTATATTTATATTGTTATTACTTATTATTAATACCGCAACCAGTAAGATGAATTATTATTATAAAATTACAACAAAATAACTAAAACCTTTGTTCTTGGTTATTTAATATGTAATTTCGTCTAAATTTAATCATAAAATAACTATAAAAAAAAACCGTGTTTTTATATTTTTAAGATTTTTGATTACAGAATAACGGACTAAGGTGGAACTTTGTTTTAAATTTTCAATCCTTAACTATAAAAGTTGCGCATTATATACATTTTTATCTACGAAATTATTTTTAAATATTAAACTTGATAAATTTTGACAAAATTCGAACTTTAAATGCTTATAGAAAAAAGTTATTCTTATGTATTTTTCAACTTCCATTGTAACAAGAGCCTTGTATTAATTTTCACGTTTTTTGGCCCATTGAATAACATTTTATTGATATTTATAGAAAAAAAAATTAAACATTTTTGAAATTGTCCATTAACAGTCGAAACTATTGTCAAAATATTTTCAAAATTGTATAGTCCATGGAAAATGATAATATCAACATTCAGTGAAATTTTCATCTATCTTCAGTTATTTATTTTGAATAACAATAAAATGAAAAAAACCAAGAAACTAAAAAACTGAAAATGTCTGTAGACAGCTTAAAGCAGTTAAAAATGTTTTCCATGTCTTATGTGTAAAGAAAATTCTGATATAAAACATTCAGTGAAAATTGCATGTACCTATTTACCATAATTTTTTATAGAGTTGCAGCAAAAACCAAAATAGATTTTGTCAAAAAAATATATTGAGTAAAATTCTCATTTTTCCTAATTTTTTTCTTTTGTTCTTCCCGGGGCATAAACTACTGTAAATTTTAAATGCTGACCTCTCCCAACTTGTTTTCCCAACCAAAAAGATACTGAAGTTAAAAATTGAAGCATTGTTTCAAATACTTACCGTGTATACAAAGACCCCCTCAAAAAAATAATTTAAACACATACAGAATTTATCGTTCTATTCAGAATCTAAAATTTTAAAATATCATCATGAGCTGCAGAATAATATTAGCATCATAATAATATATTACTCTGTGATGCAATTATTTTAAAACACTCTCTTTCGTTTTTGTTGTAATAAAAAATCTTCGTTATTGTATACGGAAAAATATGTATATTATAATGACAAACACCTAAGCGTTTACGGTTATGGTGTATAATAATTGTATATATATATTATATGAGGTGCTGAGCGCAAAAGTGACCTAAACCACAAAAAATTAAAAATTAAAGTAACTGTACAAAATCGTTGTTCAAAATCGTGTAATTAATATACATCTTGATTTTTATGAAAATATTAAAAAGAAAAAAGAAATATTTATTAATTTTGTAATTTTAAGAAATAATAATAATATTTTGTTTTATTTTATTTTTACAAACAATTAACAAGTCTGAGTATTAATTTATTGTTATTGTTTAAATTCTGTTATAATAATAATATTATGCTGTATTCAGTGGCGTATTTACGGGGGTGGTCCAGGGGTACTGGACCCCCCCCAGAATCTCTTCAAAAAAAAAAAAAAAAAATGTATTACATATTTGCAGACCCCGTCACCCCGATCTTTATGTAAGCACACGCAGACAAGGTTTTTTCCCATGAACAAAATATTTATATG
>WHPZ01589920.1:0-15647 GCA_016617965.1 Macrosiphum rosae
AATGATTTATTATCTTCACGTTTATTTTTCAATAAATCAGATAATGCGTTGTAAAATTTTTGACGCATTTCATTTGAATTCATTTTTTTAATAAAACAATTCAACAATTTTCGAAACGAAAAACTATACGAAACTATAAACTATATTATACGAAAGTACAACGTAGACTGTAACAATACTTATGTTAGGTTAGTTGCCGTGAGTATTAAAACTATAAAAGATACCTATTATTATTCGTTATAAAACAGATACCTAATCTTAACGTGGGTTTTTAAAGTTCAAACGATAAAAGATAACGTTGACTACACGACGATAGGATATCTTATAATAACTAGTGAATTTATCAAATTATAACATCGTCTGATTTATCAAGCCAATGTTACAAATATATGTTGATTATAGATAATGACCAAGTTACCCAGTTATATTAATTGGCTAGTCAATATCATCATTACCTGAATTTACGACATTGACGGTAACATATACACAAATCCTATTACCTATAAAATTATAGATTTAAACAATGAAGAGATTATAGGGAGTTTTTATAACGAAGAGTTACAAAAAACCAAATTTTAATAATATATCCTTAGTTAAAGGAAGTGATATCTATATAGACCTCCTCAGGCCCGGCGTTGGTGGGGGGGGGGGTGCAATACCCCCCACAAACGAATAACCCATTTATATAGTCGGCATATATAGCCATACGCTAAATAAAATTAAATAGTCGGCAAAAATTTGAACTATAGAACTAGATTGCGCTAGCCGCTAGTTGGTATTAGAAAAACATTTTTCGTGGACGGCTATAATGACGGGACAATGAATGATTTTATAGCCGTAGTCGGAATATACGTCGTTATCTTAGTCTTAGATATTTGATTTGATTTAATGATTATTGTTGTGATCGACGATCGTACTTCACTGCTACAATATATTATAATTGATAGTAAATAATAAAGATTGTCGACAATTGCCTATTGCTATTCTGTACTTCTGTGACGACTGTGAGAGTGTTATACCGAGTTAACTTAACACAGTTTATTTGTTGGTTTGTGTTTTATTAATTTGTTCGTTATTAATTGCACTAATACGAAAAAAAGAAAACGAACGAAATTAGAATGTTTGGCATGTGGAAGTATATTTGATGATGATTATAGGAAAAAACATGAAACTAAACAACATGAGGGTAAAAGAGTTTTAGTGAAGCATGTTGGAGCCCCAGAAAATCCATTAATAGCTGCAGCTAGGCTAAAGCAAGTGACAGAATCGGTAAGTGTAAAGTGTTAACTTTTTTCATTGTAAAAAAAAAAAAAAAATAATAAACTTTTGAAATATAAAAATATGCTTTGAGATGTTTTGTGTAATTGTGTTTATAACATAATAGTGACTCATTCAAATTTTTTTTTTAAGGATTCGCTTCAAACTACAGAATTACACTCTGATGAAATTATCACCTAGGATAGAAAACATATTTTGGATCCTGTAGTAATTACTTTTATTATAATAATTTTTATACTCCCATGTTATTTAAAATTACAAGTTTAAATTATATATTTTATTATAATTGTTTACATCAGAATGAATTTCAAGTTGAAAAATCAGTTGTAAATGAGAATAATAGCAGTGAAAATAAAGACTTTGATGGTGAAGATGCCGGTTAGTAAAAATCATTAAGTAGGTAGTAATATAAGTAGTGCATAATAAAAATATAAAAGTGGACCTTTTTATTAAAAAAAACATGCATGTACCATAATGGTGTTGGTATATAAACATTATAGAACGTATAGATACTAATCGGATAAATTTAAAATATTTTTATTATTAATTATAAAGTGTATATATTTTGTTATAATTAAAAAATGTAATAAAGAATTATTTTATAATATTTTCAAATATAATATTATATGTAATGTAATACAATATAATATTTATTATGTTATTCTTAGGAGAGAAATTCTTAGTTGGTAAAGAAGACAAATATGATTGGATAGCTTGTGCAGGAATGCTTGAAACAATTATTAACAGCTTTCAAGAATGTAATGCTTTATAAACAAAACTTAAGACAGAAATATCTCCAAACCCTATATTTTTTTTAGTTAATACATCTGAGATTGTGTCTTCTTTAAGGATAAAATCAGAAAAGTATATAGAAATTACAGAAAAAGTTATAAATAATTTATTAAAGCCTTCACCAGAAAGAGAATGATAAAATTATAGATCATTTTCTTGAACATGATCCTGGAAAGAGAAAACGAGTTGAATCGTTATCACAAAGAAAGTATCTTTTTAGTCTAGGACCCTGTCAACCTAAGTTAGCCAAATACCCTAAGAATTCCGATATTTCACCAAAAAGCAAAATCAGTTCACTTCAGTATGGTTTACTGAATATCCTCATTTGGAATATAGTATAGTAAACGATGCTGTTTATTGTTTTATTTGCACATTATTTCCTAAAGGTCCAAATAGGCAATTTGCTGATCCAGCTTGGGTTGAAAATGGTGTTAGAGCCTGGAGTAAAATGAAAAGCCGAGGTAAGCAAAAACCTGGAAAATTAACTCAACATTTTACATCGTTATCTCATAAATCTGCATTAGATGATTTTAGCAACTTTTTAAATAGTTCTAATCATATTGACTGCTTGTTGAATAAACAAATCGTGTTCAAGCAATTGAGCTGGACCATAAAAAACGTTTTCATCGGGACATTTTATGTATGTTATTTGATATATCTCGTACTCTAGCTCGACAAGGTTTGGCATATAGAGGAGACGGAGAAGAACAAAATAGTAATTTTAATCAAATTGTTTTGCTATTATGTCGGCATTCACCGGTGATGAAAAGATGGTTAGAGGAAAAATCGTTTCGAAATCATAAAACTACATACCTTAGTCATGATTCTCAAAACGAATTTATTAAGTTATTAGCTGATGATGTAAAGAAAACAATTATAAAAGATATCACACATGCTGGTATATACTCTGTTATGGCAGATACTACCCCGGATATTTCACGAAGTGATCAATTGTCAGTTTGTGTACGTTACATAGATTCATTAGGGGATGTATCAGAAAGGCTATTAGAAGTATGCTAGGCAAAAGATAAAACTGGATTAGGTGTTGCGGAAAAAATGTATTTTTATATAATATGATATTATAATTTGTATTCTATTGCTTAACTTAGTTAATATCCAATAAATTATTAAGACACCAATTATTGATTCTCTTTTATACACGCATTATATTTCAAATTTTGCGTTTAGTATGTATTTCACTCTAGTATCTATTATTTTTAAAATTAGAGTAAATTGATCAATAATTTAATTTAATTAAATAATAAAATGGATTATTTTGAACGCAAAAATTTGCCATGTTATTTGCGTGTAAGACAGTCGACCAAGATAACACTTGTGGTTCATATTTAGAAGAAACAGCATTTCAAAATAGATTAAAAACTTATATTATTAAAAATAATATGGCTATTAAAGATATACAAACATTTTTAAATTGTTTAGATAATCCAGTAATAGGACGACTTAAACAAGAATTAAAAAAAAACAAATTTAAAAGTAAATATTTGTTTTTTGCTATATATAAGAGAGGTAATGATGAAGAGGAAAAAAATTTTAAAACCAAATAAAATTTTAACAAAAAATTCTAACTTCAATGATTTTTATAGAAATGTAAAAATTAAAATTGTAAATGAAGAAGATTTTATAATGAGAAATTTTCAATGGAAACTTCATCAAATTTTAAGTTTGGGAATAAATACAAACATTTTTAAATCGTTTAGATAATCCAGTAATAGGACGACTTAAACAAGAATTAAAAAAAAAACAAATTTAAAAGTAAATATTTGGTTTTTTGCTATATATAAGAGAGGTAATGATGAAGAAAATATGGAATATTAGGAAAAAAATTCTAACTTCAATGATTTTTATAGAAATGTAAAAATTAAAATTGTAAATGAAGAAGATTTTATAATGAGAAATTCTCAATGGAAACTTCATCAAATTTTAAGTTTGGGAATAAATATAAATAAATATGTTCCTTTTAAAGGCTCTTCATATATTCCATTACCTAAACATATTCAAGATAAACATGCTATTATAAATGTTAAAAATAGAGATAATAAATGTTTTGTTTGGTCATTACTCTCTGCTTTACATAGTAAAGATATTAAAAAAGATCCACAAAGAGTATCTAAATATAAAGAATGGAAAAATTAATTTGAGAATGAACCAAAGGATATTAAATTTCCAGTAAAAACCACAGATATTTCTAAATTTGTGAAAAGAACCAAGGATATTTCCATTAATATTTATTGTTTAAATGATGGTGATAATGAAATACCTCATGTTGTACCTTTCGAAATAACTAAAATAGAAAATAAAAGTCATATTGATTTGCTATATCTAAAAAAGAATAATAAAGCTCATTATTGTTGGATTAAGGATTTATGGAAACTTGTAGGAAGTCAAATAACAAAAGATGGTCATAAAAAATTTGTATGTAAAATGTGTTTAAATAGTTTTGATATAGAAAATAAGTTAAATGAACACAAAAATTATGGTTATAAGTTATAACAATAAAGCTGCTAAAGTAATACTACCTGAATCTTATGATAAAACGTTACAATTTAAAAATTATAATCATTCCTTAAAAATCCCCTTTGTGATTTATTTTGACTTTGAATGTACACTTCAACTAATCTACACATGTAAATCAAATGATAGAGAGGCCTTTTACTAATTGTTATCAGAAACATATACCTAATAATTTTTGTTATTATATTAAATATATTAATGGTGATTATAAACCTCCTGTAGAATATTCTGGTCCAAATGTAGCTAAGGAATTATTAAGTTGTATAGAATTAGAGGAAAAAAATATTTCAAAAATATATGATAAAATAGTTCCTATGAAAAATTTGAATGTAGAACAATTAAATAATTATTATAATAAATCAGATAAATGTCATATTTGTGAAAGATGTTTAGATGAATTACCTCCAGTTTTAGAAAATAAATTTAAAATAATTAAAAATCTTATTGAACATTTAAAAAAAATGTAATGATGATAAGTATCAGTATCTTATTAAAAAATATGAAGGTCAACTTAATGAAGAAATAAAAAATAAAAATACAAATATGATAAAAGTTCGGGATCATGACCATTTAACTAGAGAATATAGAGGAGCAGCACATTCTATATGTAATCTCAATTACAAAAATCCTAATTTTAAAGTAAAATTGTCTTCAGTTCGCCCAAACTATTGAAAAATACACATAGGGTAATTATTGATTTAAAATAGAATCTTCCCCCCTAGACAACTGGCTTGAGACGCCCCTGAAATAAGTAAACATTTCTTTTAAAAAAAGTTTAGTTTTAAAATTACAATGCGTAAAAAATTCAATTTAATCTTAATGAAAGCAAATGAAACTTATTTTAATAGTTTCAAATAGGAGTAAATGTCTGTAAGTAACTAATATTTTTATTTAAAAGTGAAGAATTATATTAAAAATGTTCTGTTTATTAAATAAAAAGCTTTATTTCAATTTAATATTTCATGTTGCTTATAAATATAAAAAAAATTTTCAAAACGTACTACATTATTATATGGTATGTAATTTGAATAATAATATTTTATAATTGCAATAATATGTAAAATTTTGGACACATATATTTTAAATATAATAGAAAATAATTATAAATTATATATAAAAAATAAATTGAATATATAATTATATTTAAAGCTATAAACATAAACTAATACTATCATTATTTTAAATTTTCTCAGTAATTATTAAAACTATTCTATAAGTATTAAGTATATATTTATAATAACTTTTAACATATTGCAAATAATAATTACTGTATGAACTTATCATTAACAGCTAGTATCTGAACTTAAATTGTACAAATGTATAGCATTAATGTTGTTAATACTATTAAAATTATCTGAATACAACATATTTAAACTTGTATACAATTAACAAATCTAGTAAAAAATGAAAAGATTAGGTGTGAAATAATTTATACCTATATACAATTAAAATGACTTTAGATTATCTAGCATGTTTTTTAAACATTGAATTATATTTTTCTGAACTTTATATTTAAGTTTTAACTCTTTTTCTGAATCATAGATAATAAAATGACAAATAGAAGGAATAAATTATTTACAAACACTAATACATTAAATTTTAAACTGGTTCATTAATATAAATATACTGTAGAATTAGTTATAATTTTTATATAACACAAAACATATAAGGATTGAACATGTCTTACATCCCTTTCACCTCATCTCATTTCCACACATATCGTTATAATACCCTATGTCAACGTATTTTTTATTTTTTAGTCTTTTCAGTATATTACCTTCGTACTGGGTCTATTGGCTTTATAAATTTCAATTTCTGCTGAAGTGCAACCTGATCCTTTAATGTCTAATAATTTCAGGCGTGGATAATCTATGGCAGCAATCTTTAAAAATTCATCAGTAACTTTTGGATAATTGCGGACATATAAGGTTTCAATTCGGCAACTATAAACATTATCATTCATATTTAAAAATAAATGTAGCATATAACATAATAAACCTAATACTCATTCAACAGTAGGTAATATATGTCTTGATTTAAAATTTAATTAATCTAAATTATTTAAATGAGTTGTAAACGAAAGCATACATTTAAGTGGAATCTGATCCAATATTTTGATATATACTATTTAATTTACATTCTTACTATTACAATGTAAAATGACTTAATGGCCTAATAAATACATTTTTTTGGTGTTAAAACAACCAATATTAAAACTTTTTTGTAACAGTATAATAATACTATTACTTAATGATTAAAATAAAATATTTTTATGTTTAATTTTATTCAATATTTGATTTTTTAGTTTTATTTTCGTAGTAAATAGCAATCAAAGAAAAGAATATTTTAAAGAAATACATAAACTTAAAGTAAAAATATGAATGAGCTTATATGTACAAATGTTGTTTGCATTATAATTAATTATTAATTTAAATTACCATTCAAAATTTCTTCCAAGCAGATCAAACAAAAGGCGTATGAACGGATACTGGAATTCAAAATGATCAGTACAGAATGTTACCACACCCACATCAGTAATTGTATCATCTCTCTCATGGTTCAGATACTCTGGGCTTTCCAAAAGACAATGTTTCAAAGCTCTTAATCTTTGAAAGCAAGCCAGTTCTCTATCACCTATTGGAGTAAAGCGCAAATCAAGTGTCTAAAAATAATATAAATAATCAGGTAAGATATATTTATTGGTAAACTAAATAACAGGTAAAGAAATGTACAGTATTGTTTTATTAAAAAAAATAATATATTATAGTAAATTGTAAACTATAGAGTTAACAGCCTTTTAACTGGTAAATTGTGTTACTTTATTTAAAATTAATTTTTAAAAAGCACTTAATATCAGATAATTAATAACTTATTAATAATAAGTAATAACTAATAAATTGATTCTAATATTTGAAATTTTCACAAAAATTAAAAAAAAATTGTTTACATTAAACACGAACAATCACTATTCCTATCACTTTTAATATAATCTGAGTTATCGTTATTAAAAAAAATAACATATACTTTTAGAAATTTGTTTTGCTAACCTGTAAAAAATCGAATCCAGTTATAGTAGTAATACTTGCATATGGAACACAGTCCTTAAACTGTTTGCAACCTGCGAGACTTAAGTAGTTTAAACGTTCTACCTTGGACAAAGCATATAAATATTCAGGCGAAAACCAATCATTGTTTGTAATTATAAGTCGCTATACAAATACAAACAATTATTATAAAAATGTCAATGTATAATCAAATTAAATATTTCTAAAATTACTTGGTTTTAAATGTATTTAGTATACAAAAATAAAACAAATTTACCTCTAGATCTGGGCAAGTATCTATTATTTTTATTAAGAATGAAGTGTTGGCTAGAACGTTTTCAATAGTTGCACTATCAATTGTCAGCGATTTTAATTTTGGATTCAAAATATTTACATTTATCTACACACAAAATGTATTTATTAATAAGGAAGTAAATCAATTAAGATACTCGAGATAGAAACTGAAGAAGGATTATTCTTACTTCATCAAATACTTGATTTGTAAATGTTAAATGGAGTAATTCTGGGCATTTTGTTTTCAATTTTATTAAGAAATTTTGAGAAACTGAATAATCATGGCTTGGAACATTATTACACGATATAAACAATTCAGTGGTATCCTTTTTTAAGTAGCTCAAGTATACATCTTCCATAGATTTTTCAAAGTTTTCAAATCTTGGTTTTTTCCATAGAGTCCAATCATTACTAACTCTGAACAAGTTAGGACATATCCTATAAAACCAAATGCAAAATCAACTTTAGTTGCTTAACTTAATTTTGAAGTTTGTATACTCACAGTGCCATTTTGGCAAGATCATCATGTGATAAATATTTAAATAAATACATGATAACCTCATCGGATAAATCTTGGAAACCAATAATTTTCTTTGAGGATTTAGGATTTGATATTGTTGTTGTGACCCGAGCCGATTTACGTTTTTTTGTTTTTGTAGGCGGATATCGACATCCATCTTTTAATGATCTCTTGATACTGTTTTCCATGTTAAGGGGTGTTCAAATCGCTTACGACTGACAGTAGATGAGTAACCTAAATAAGTTTGGAATGATCATGACATGAAAAATTATAACATAATAGGTGTACATTAAACACATAAATTATTATATTATATACATTTAAGCATGGTTATAATGATGATCGATGGCAGTGTTGGGTAAATTACTTTTAAAAAGTAATTAAGTGATTTTACTCATTACTCAAATAAAATTGCAATGAAATTACTTTATTTTTCAAATAGAAAAGTAACTCATTACTTTCTCGTTACAAAAAATGTCTTGACAATTATCATTCTGCAGGCAATAATGTAACTAGAAATACATTACCTATAGTAAAAAGGTATAATTTAAAAAAGATGTACAAAAAATAAAAAATGTACAGTTAATACATATTTACATAACAATAGTAATTACTAATATGAAGTATGACTATTAAAAAATAGTACTAATTAATTGTACCTACTTATCAATGGTGATTAATCATTATAGGAATAGTTAAGTATATTATGCATTTATGTCATAAACTCACAACATAAACTTTAGGTATGTTAAAATTAAAATCATAATACATATAGAATGCAATAATAACTTATTAAAGTATAAAAATAAACAGTTTATAAATGCTAAAATATGGCTATAATGATTTATAACAGTACAATGTAAATATTTTGATTTTATTCAGTTTTCAGGAAAATAATGTTATATTCTAATATATTCTAAGTATTTTAAAAGTGAACAGTTTTTGTACAACACTAAACTCTCTAGAAAACCTGTATAGTTAATTGTTAATTATTATTCCTATTATAGGAGCGTATAAAACTTGATAGTCCATGCTCCTAATTCATAGGAAACGTTCTGCGAAGGTACCTAGTACTACCTACCTATTTAGAGGAATCGAATTAAATAATAAATTTAATTAACTGTTTTCGTGATTTATGGTGCAATTTGACATGTCAAATGTCAAAACCATTGAAAACTATAATGTGGAGAGTTAAAATTAAATATATATACATATTAGATTGGTAAATAATACCCGCATTATAGACAAAGATTTTTTTTTCAATTGGCAATAGGTACGTACTTAATAATTCAAAACTGTAAAGGTGGTACGGTAACCTAGGTGCGGCTAGCCGTGACGGCTGGCCACAGCGACTCTAACGCTGTTCCACAGCAGAACAGTCGTTGCGGACGGTCGTTGCAGCCAGCGGTCGCGACTAGCCGCGCCTAGGAAACCGTACCCTAACGCGTTATTCTATAGAAATTACTTATCAAAAGTAATTTCCGTTGCATTTCCGTTACTTGGAAATAATTCTAATGAAAATACGTAACGCGTTACAAGCAAAGTAACGCCGTCACGCAGTAACGCGTCACTCTCGTTACGTTACTACCCAACACTGGACTCGATGGACACCGAAAATCGTAAACATCACATTACTCACACCCGCTACGGCCAAGAGTCGGCGAGGTGTGCCACTCGGCTTTTAATTAAAACGACGGGCAGATAGGTAGGTACACGAGAACAAAAGACCGTACGTGTGTGAAGCGAATTTCGGGTTTTCGATCTCCAATGGATCCGACGACGAACAGTAAATAATAATAATATGGCACCGGGGACACGGGACGTCTTGCGGGAGAGTGTATGACGTGATGATAATAATATTATATTAAGTACCTACTTACTGCAAATGATGACGGCGATCGCGGAACGTCTGGTACTGCTCGGCAACGCGCAACAGGTCTCGTCCTCCCGCCTTCTGCAACGACACTGAACAATGTAGAATACACACTCGGACAGTCGGTCGGGTTTGTATATCCCTGTGATATGAAGTATTGGACTGAAAAACTCGTACCGTACCCGTGATCTGATAAGATGATGTTGGTAACGCGTATGGGCCGTTTGGTACGATAATATTATAAGACACGGAAACAATACATCGACCGCGGACAACTAACCGTTTTAATTCGTTCGAAGTTTTTTCGTGCATGGAATCGTCGGTGTCGTCACATTTTGCTATGAATTAAATAATATTATAATATTGTTATTGGACATTTTTCAAATAATTAATATTATAACATTGATATTATGAAAAATTTAAATTGATAACGTGTACCGCGTCTTCGAGGCCTGCGCCTCCCTCACCACCCAGCCACCACTGAGTGGCGCCAATAAAGAGTGAGTGAGAAAGAACACGTCGGTGGCAATCTTGGTGGAATCACATAAGAGAAAGAGAGAAAAAACGTGATAGTGGAAATAATAGACGTACGAAACTAATACTACAATATCGTACCCGTGACCTAAGCGCTGTAAATTGGTTAATAGGTCTGTGGTATCGATACACCTCGAGTTACACCTGTAGGAATAGCGTCGCTCATAACTCATATCATAACTCACATCATCATATCACTGATATCAACAGTTTGTTGTATACGAGCAAAGATTTGGCGGTACCCAACGAAATACAACAAGCCGTAACGACTCACTGATCGCTTGTGCTGTTTGATGAAATAATAATTGTATTACCGATTAATAGATAAATTCACAATTTTACTCTCAGAACACGAGATTAAAGAGCCGCGCCGTGGCGTCCTGGGTTTCCTAATACGCTCCCGGGAGCCGCGTAGTTACTATAAATACATATCACCGGGCGTCGCCGACCAAGTTTTGTTGTCTTTTTTTCAAAACTTGAATCTTCAGTCTGCGTCTGGTTACCGTATAGGTACCGGTGGTTTCCATGGCCCAGTCCAGGAACGGTCTGACGGCCGCTGGCCTGTCGGTTTTGGGTTCGTTGTTGGTCCTGTTGGCGTTCACGACGAAGAGCTGGTTGGTCACGGATGGGAAATTAAAGGACCCAGAATTCGAAATACTCGGTCAGTACAGCTGGGTGTTGGTATATTATTATGTGCGCTCGCATGGCAATTCGCATTTTTTGTTGGTCCTTCCTGAAAGATTTTCAGCCCGAGTACCTATCTATAAATGCTCGATAGAATCTGTGTTGGAGTTTTAAAAATTCCAATCAAATATATTAAATTTGGTTCAAAAATTGTTTGTAGGTTCTTCATTTTTATTTGCGCTTGTACCGTATTAAAAAAAAAAAAAAAAACGTATCAGCAGTAAAAGTCTTTAGTTCGGAATTGGTAATATACGCTTATAAAACGCATTATACGTGTAACATTATTTATATTATAAAGCGTATAAATCCTTATAACGACTAAGACATATTATGGAATGTTAAGTAGGTATACATTGTTTGTTTTGAACTTTTTAATTACTATAATAGTGATAATACTGTACATTTTAATTTTAATAAGTATAATCTGGTGAATTTTCTTAAATTTAGAACAAAATAAAATGAAAACAAATTTTTTTTTGTTATTAAAATATTAATGTACCTAGTTATTAATCATGATGACTTGGTAATTAATACAATAAATATTAAAAAACCTCATCAACTTGGTAAATTATTACTAATAAATTCTGCCGAGTTGAGCTATAAAAAAAAACTTTTATACTATATGTTTTATATGTATGTATAAAGCGTGTTTTATACTTAACTGTGTTATACGTTCCAATTCTGCTTTAATGATGTGATTGCTTGACATTTAATTGATAGAATGATGATTTTTTATGCATTGTGTCTTCTATTCTGACCTACTGGTTTCTAGTTTTTCCCATTGGGGTCACTTGCCATTTTCTTCAAGCAGCTTTGCTGTTGAAACTTGAACTCATGACATATGTTGAGATATTTTACTTAACAATATTTTTATAAATTCAGCAAATTTCAAATGCTTGGAAAGTACGGTTACCTATCTAATAGACAAATGCTCTGAAAGCAAACACGGCTGTACATTTTATTTTAATCACCTTTTTTACTCTATTGAACTAGAATTGTTTTCTTATCTAGATAGGTGTGCCTATGCTTGATTATAATAATTTGCATTTCCTCCATACTTAAAAAAGTGATTCATAAAGCAAAAATATCTCAAACTTTTTTTCAATTGATAATGAGGTTATATAAATATTAAAGTATAATATAATTTTAAATAATCCTTAAATAATAGTTAATACTATCCAACTTTGTCTGTTCTTTTTTATTAGTATTAACATTGATTATAAATACTATAGAACGCTCACTGTGGTGCAAAATATGCTGCTCTAATTTACTAGCTATCCTGGTGTTGAACGCTAGAAACTGACTAGGGAGCCAGGTTATAAGATGGCCTATCTTAACTTTATATTACCTATCTTATCTTGTTTCTGCCATTTAACACTAAGATCGCTAGTAAATTAACGCAGCATATTTTGCACCATAGTGAGCAATCTATATTATTTATTATCATTGGTATTAATAAAACTAAATTTTAATAACATTTTGTTAAATAATTATTGTCACAAGTTTCTGAAATTAATAATTTCATGTTATTTATTTATACTAACTATGATGAAAAGTAAATGAAATTAGGTATTCACCTTTTAATAACAATTTGTTTAACTGTTCACATCCTTAGGTCTGTGGGTAGTATGTTTTAAAGGTTTTGAAGACCCTCGTCATTTTTACGATACAAGATTCCATAATTGTTTGTGGGTGTTTGAAGAAGAATACTATATTATCTCTGATATTATATTTGAAGGTTTGTTTATGACATGGTTTTTTTTTTACTTTTCATCCATAACAAATAAAATTTCATACTTTGATGTGAAATTTAAAATTAATACAGTTTTTTTTCCTTAGATTTTTATATTGCTACTCAGTGTTTCTTTACGGCTTGTGTTCTCTTAGCAGTGTCAGGTTTATTTTACAGTGCACTTTATTTGTATCTAAATAAAGCTTATGAATGTTATGTTCAAATTCTATCAGCTGGAATACTTAACATAGCTGCAGGTAAAACATTGTGTTATGTTGTCTTATAATTTGTAACATATCTATTAATGTGTTAAAAAATATTATTTTCAGCTGTATGCAGTAGTATTGCTCTGATAATATTTGGAGTATATGGAGACAGCAGAGAATGGATGCCACATTGGGAACACACTGATTTAGGATGGAGCTTTGGAGTAGCAGTCGCAGGAAGTATTGCCCTTTATGTCAGTGGAGTATTGTATGTAATAGAGCAACGGATATACAAGGTTAACCGAGAAAAAATGGCTACTCAAACAGCCAATTACAACTATGAAGCTAATGACTTAATACAATTGTCTCACACTGCTGTATAAAATCTCAATTTTATTTTCAAATATCCATTAACTGCTTTGTACGTTTTCAGGTTTAAAGTAGGTATCCTGTTGATCCACCTGATCAAAAGTAAAATAATAAAATACACTTCCAAAATTGACTAATTTTACTTTACTAAATACTTACATTTTCACTTATATTATTTGTATCATCGTTGTAACTATTATGCTAAACCTAACCTTGATTTACAGAATAAAATCGGTTGTAACCGTAGTTAAGTTGTTTGAATGTGTTTGTTTTCTAAGTAGAGTTAAGAAGACTCTAGGTACCCATACATTTGTTGTCTGTTGTTTCCATCTTCCACACTCACGACATGGCAAATTGTCGTTCACTAGTTTTAATAGTGTGCTGTTAGTTTTTATACAAGAGTGGATTGACCTTCAGGTATAGTATAACACTTTTTATAATAATTATCAAACAACAGTTTATTGAACGTAGGCACAAGGCACCTACTTACTTAAAAAACAGTATACAGTCTTGTAAAAAGTATTAAGATATTAATACTAGTATTCGAATAAAAAAGTATAAAAAATACTTTTAAAATACTATTATAAAAATGTATTTTACGAATACTCACAAAGTATTAGAATACAAATACAAGTGTTTTTTAAATTTTATCCAATATAATATATATATATGTATATTTTACATCGGTATAGGTACCTACCTATTATGTATTACTACTTACCATAGGTTTTAACAATAACTATCACACGTCTGACTATTTAGAGATAAATACATGTTCACATATTATTTTAATCTGCATTCAGATATATTTCAACCAATATTGATTGAATTGTAATGCAAAAAATAAAATAAAAAGTGGTATTAACTATTAATGATATGGAACTATTTTAAAGTTATTAGATCTTCAGTTTTCTTAAAAAATTCCAAAACAGAAACCACGTAAATTTAATAAAACTGATTTTATGGTATTTTAATACAAGTATTTAAATTTTGTTAAAAATACTTTTAAAAAAAAAGGTGCTCTCTCTCTCTCTGAAAAGAAGAAAATTCAAGCACGTTTACTGTCCTAAAAGGTGATGACAGATACAAAAAAAAAAAAACATGTCAGCATATATAAAAATATTTCGAGTGAGCGATAAGTCAAATAATGCATTTAAAAACATAGGTAGTACACAAAATTATTATTCAAAATTGAAAATAAAGGCGGTAATAATAATTATAATCATAATGAATTAATTATCACACAATAATTATCTAATAATAATTTATTGAATAGTATAGTCTCCTACTGACAGTAGAAACATAACATATAAAAATATTACGGTACATATTATCATTAATATTCTACTATCACTATATATACTTTTTTTGAATGATGTAATGAAGTATAATATAATTTACGTATTATTATCATTAATATTCTATTATCACTATATATACTTCTTTTGAATGATGTAATAAAGTATAATATAATATAATATAGGTACGTATTTGTAATTAAATATTAATAGGGTGGTAATTATGTGGTAATGTGGTAATTATAAATACTAATTAACGTTTAAAAAATATTTGTGCGACCATTTGCATCTGGTTGTGAGTAATATTGTAGTTTGGGGATTTTTTTTCCTGGAGATTTTTATTCCGATTACTGGCCCTACCGATTCCAAGGAGACTTATTGTACATTTAAAATATATTTACATTTTTAAAATCCTACAACTATAAGTAGGTACCTATATTCTCGTCACGTTCAAGTCGTTTTGACGAAAAATTGATAGGGAATGCAACGCC
>WHPZ01589921.1:0-21937 GCA_016617965.1 Macrosiphum rosae
TCTATTAATTTATCTAATGAAATAGTTTTCTATTTTATTATGATGTATACGTAATCAGGTAATCTTACAATAAATTAATAATAATAACAATAAAGGATTTAATAAAATACGAACGTTATTCATTTAATATTAAAATTTTAAGATGTACCTAGGTATACCCTTAATAGTTTCTGCATTGATGAGAATAAGTATATATTTTTAAACTATAATATTTATTGACTGATGAAAAACCTTTTAAACTGTCAATACAAATTATTTTGTCAGTATCTACTAAATATATTAAAAGAAAAAAATCTACTCTTCATTATAAGTTAGTTGCTTTTATATGAGTATGAATGGAAAAACAAAACAAATTTTAATTTTACGAGATATTTTAAGAATAAATACCTACTGTTGCATTTGTTTAATAATTAAATATATTGTATAGGTACAACTTCACAAAAGGTAAGCTCCCATCTCCTATTATACCCAGGATTAGTTTCTTTTGAATAAAGTATATAATATTATTATATTTTATTTTACTATATAAGAAGCTTTTCTCCACCAAATTCAAAAATGCCTTTGATACTTTGATAGGTAGTTATAAATTAATATATAACGTTGTAACAACATGAATATTATTACTGATTAAAATAAACAAAAGATATTATACGCTAATTATCTACAGGTTGTTCTTTATATTTTGTTTGTTTATTTAAGGAAATTCATATAATTTTTGACTAACTACTTTGACATTTATATACCTAAGTAGAGATTCAGTACAACTTATTATGAATCATGATGAAAATAATTGGTTCCTTTATTACGAAATCGAAAATCATGATTGTGTAATGTTCGTTATAAAATATTTTTAATTATTTTGCTTAGGTACCTAGGTAGGTACTTCAAATTTTTGTTAAGATACTTTTTTATATCGTATAGTTACCGATTTACAATTGTTTATTTAAATTTTTCAACTATTGACCATTAAAAAAGAACTGTTGTAGATATAAACGCACGATATAATACCTACTGTTTTTCCATGAAATATAGAATATTATAATATAATATTGCGAAGTAGGTAGGTCGTAGATACCTGTTTTAAAATGTCATTCATATTATAGCTGGTATAAGTTATGAATTATACTGATTTGAATAAATTAATATGAAATACATGTGTATATACATGACTAATTATTGCAATAACATCTTAATAGGTGAGTAAACCTATATTATAATTATTTAAATTGTAGACTATATGAATACATGTACCTATTTATCAAATAATATATACAGAGTATAGACACATAGTTATGTTGGATGGTATAATTCCATTACTTTGATGCTATAAATTATAATAATATAGGATATAAAAAATAAATTTAGGTATTTATAATTAATTTAAACTTTCGAAACTTTTTTTAGGACTATTATGATATATTTGAACGTTGATTTTGCCATTTTGGAAATATGTATTTTAAATAAACGTTGTTGCATAGTAGGTAATATACTATCTGTATACCTACAAAATGTGTAAAGATCAAAGCGGTTTTAATTAACTCATAATAATATATTGGTATGTATAATTTATTATTACCTATAGAGGGAAGTTACTGCTGGCATTGCAATAGAAAAAATTTAAAAAAATATATATAATAACATAAGTTACCTACTTAATAGTATTAAACAGGTACGCATCTAAACATAAGGGTATAAATGTATTAACCTCCGGAGTTAAACTTATATTGTAATTTTTATTTTTATTTAATCGCTGCATAATATTTAGTTGTATGTATATTATGAGTAGTAAGTTCATGATCTGTCTACATATAGCTATTTTCTAGATATTTTTTAAATTAAAACGAATAACTAATATTGTTAGAAATTAGAATATTATTGTATATTATAACTTATAAGTAAGAGATTTTTTATATATAACTGTAGGTCTCAAATTTAAGTTTGTTAAACGCGTTCTATAGGTAGATATAGCTATTGATTACTTAATTTTTATTAGTATGCTTAATATCTTTATAGCTACCTATGCATAATAATAAATAACACTATGGTCTTATAGGTATGAAGTAGACGTATGCGTGTCTATACAACTGCATAGGCTCAATTAAGGAAATTTTTCTGAGGGTGGAGGGGCTGAAATTATAGTTAGTACTTAATATAGTTAGTACTTACCTATATATACATATAGGAATATTATATGTTTTATTGTGGATACTCTTTATTTATTAGGGGTGTGACAGAATTTTTAGGACAGGTGCCATGGGATCATAATTTAAAAAAATTTGAAGTGCCAGTGGTATGTTAGTACTTACAAGCTTTTTTTAGGGTTGATCAATCAAAGTTGTGACACTATTGTGAGACTAAGATTTGTTAAACAATTTATAAATATAACGTTTTCATAATACCTACCATTCTTTATAGATGTGATGAGCTCCAAATGTTTCTGAATTTTATAATTTATTAGAAACTATATTATTTATAAATAATAAATATTTTTTTCCTAATTATTTTTTACATAACTTGAGATTTAACTATGAAATAAAAATACTTCGTGTGCCATTAAAATTCGACCAACGTCGTGCCATTAGTTCACCACCCGGTCCATTCAATTACAGAGTGTATAATATACATATTATGTGTATATGACCATAGTAATCTGGTAGATTCCACGAATGCGGTCACATAAATATGTCATCTGCAGTTCACATAAGACTATGATTATGATAATAATATTAACTTTGAGGCCCTTTGTATTCTATTATAAAACAACTAGACAGTCGACTCTGTGTTTAAGTCTCATAAGACCCATGAAGTCTGGCAGTCATATGTCAAGATGGCGAAATACAATTGATTAATCCATGAAATATTTAATTATACCCCATGAATTATATCATGATAACACTATGATTCAAATCCACAATTCCCGGAAACCTCGATTAGAAAGAAGGAAATTTAACAAGATAAACACACATGCTGTTACTTGTTGTCAAGATCTATAAAGATCAATAATCTTCTTTATAGACCTTGACTCGTTGTTATTAATTTATTATATTATATTGCATGGCATAGTTATAAATGTCATGGATTAATCAATCGTACTTTACCCTCTTAGTATGTGGCTGCCGACTTCAATATACTCATCGAGTCGACCATCTAAGGTTGTCTTATATAACTATGACTATTATCGAAAGGATGGTACCAACTATAATTTAACCAAAGCTGGGCATCAACGAATCAAAAAAATAATGTTGAGTTGCTTTTAGGTTAGTTGAATTACCTGTTAATTTATTTTAAAGTAACTTCTAACTTAACGTGTAAAAATTTGAAGCATATGACACACAGTTAATTAATTGTATTGTCACGTTAATATACGAACTCCACAAATTAAAAATATATCTATTTTGTCTTTTCCAAAATAATTCTATATGATATAATATGTATACATAGAAAATTATCTTAAATATGGGTAATTTATAGTTTTTATAATATGTAATGAAAATACTAAATCGTAAACTCTCTATAAAAGTGGCGAATGTACTAAATTTGGATTTCTATAGGGAACCAAATAACTTACATAAGATTTAACTTTATATAAATGTCCATAGAAAATTAAATACCCGTCCAAACACAATCAACAAATTAATTTCAAATCTTTCAAAAACAGCACTACCAGCTGATGATAAGTGATAACTCTCAGCTCGACGTTGAAAGAGACGTTGGCGATATCTTAATATATTCACCTAAATAATTAAAATTTCTGATTGTATGGTCAATTGGGTTGGCTCTCTTTCTGTTATTTTTCTGTTGATTAATCTTATATGTATAATTTTTACTATAATATTATATTTTTGTATTTGTGTAACTACTTACATATATTTTTCTTAAATTTATTTATTGGCATCATTGGTTGTAAATATTCCATTAAAAAATTGATTTTTTACGAAATGAAGTAACTATTTTTTAAATTCTGAGATGAGCGATGAATATGAATGTATTGATTTTACCAGGGCTATACGCACAAGAATGATTTATTTTACAATTATGTGTGTTTAAGTGTTTTTAATTTTGTGTGTCTGTCATCACCTTTTGGGGCATCAAAACTACTTCGATTTTCTACTTCTACATCTTTTCGGGTAGGAAAGTGAATATATTTGATAGTTTGGAGGATCAAAAGAAAAAAAATCCTTATAATTTTCAAATGAGTCGGGAAAATTTAAAAAAATTAAGGACGATTCTGCTCAAAACCAATTTACGACAAAATCGATTTTTTAGTACTTTGGTGTAATTCAAAAACTAATAACTGTAGGTAGTAGATACTTCGAATGTTTACCAAATGTTTACATGACAATTTTCCATACATGATGACATTTTCAAAATATTATGACTCTTTTGAGCTGTTTATAGTCATGAGAATTTTTCTATTTTATTCAATTTGATTTTAATTAATATCTATAGATAATCTTCCACTTGGTAAAAAATTGGAAATCGAATACAATAGGTATTAATCATAAGTTTTCTACCTTAAACAAAAAAAAAAAGTTAACAGTAATTTTTATGACCGTAAACTAACAATTTCTCATCGAAAGATTTTTGTATTTTTTTTGTAATAAGGAATAACCGCATAGGTAGGTACATGAAATGTTGACCAAATTTTTATTTTATCATTTTCAAAATAAATATTGACTGTTTTTGGCATGTTAAAAATTTTTTTGCCAAAAACTAATTCAACCAACTGCATTACTAATAGTAAAATAAAGTACTTTTAATAATTTCATTTGCTCAGAATCGTTTTATATACATACAATTATTTTATGCCGTTGAATTAAAATTTAACACATACCTACATTACAGTGACCCACACGGCACCTAGTCCTAATGTACCTACCGCAAAGCGGTTTCCACGTGCCCTTTTTCTATTTCAATTGTGACTTAAATAGCTTTGAACTTAACATATTATCCATTTGTTCATACGAACTTGACGTGTCGAAAAAAATTGTTAACTTGCCCAGCCTTGAACAATATATAATATTATTATATAATAGTCGTACAATATAATATTATTAATAGCAGCAGACTAATAACGGAAAATGTTAATGCCGAATGTTTATCTCGGATTAAGTACGAACAAACACGCGACACGTGAGCCTAGGATAACATAGGTATATATAATATATAGGTATAAAAATAAAGGTAGGGTAAAGAGTTCGTACGCCCATCATACATTATTCTATGCGAGTTATGTACCAAGGTAGGAAAAAAACAACCGTACACACAAGTAGCATTAACCAGATAAAAATATTATTATGTCGTAGATACTCGAGAAGACGGCGGCGGCGGCGGCGACGACGATGGTTCCGCGTACACCGCTGCCAGTCTTCAACCCGTTTCGCGCGCCGCAACAATATTATTATTATTACCTGCCTATTATAATATTATTATTATTATACTCGCGTCGTCTTACTACACAGGTATGATAATATCTTAGTATCGTAATAAATAAATGTTGTATCGATATTATAATAATAATTATTTAATACTATGTGAATCGGCCCGTACACGTCTCGCCGCCGCCGCCGCCGCCGCCGCGGCACGTTGTCATCACCGTCGTACGGTTTGATTTGGGGTGCGAAAATCAAAAAATTCCTCTTGGCCATATTGATAACGGCACGCACCCATAATAGGTACCCATCGCGATATCAATAATAATAATAATAATAATATCACAAGAGTACAAGACTTACAAAATTTATCGAAAATGTAAACAAAGTAATTCCCGCTCGCGATCTGTGCTAACGTTACGTATAATAATAATAATAATAATAATAATAATGATAATATGTCGTTCGGTCCGTTTCGGCCGTCGCTCACCGTCGTGGGACCTAAACGCCGCCGCCGCCGGTCCCCCCGCCCACCCCGCTGGCATCGCGCCGCCGCCGCCGAACGCCATCGTCGGAGCGCGGCCTCGCGGTGGCGATGACTGACGGCGCGTCGCAGAGGAGGTCCACACTCATCTATTTAAACGCACCGGACGCGTTGCTCGCGCCGTATTTGTCGCATAGCACGCCATGTCGCGCACGGTAAGCGGCGGCGATTCTCCGCGGACGGACGACGTGACCGTCCTATTGGTTGCCGGCAACGACAGACGAAAATCCGTCGTCGTCAAATTGCGTCGAAACCGTCCCTCGTCCAACAGGTACCTATAAAATAATAATAATAATAATATCATATCATAACACTATAGCGCATAGGTACCACAATCACGGTTATATAACAGTCTAAACGTCATCGTAGAAACACTAGAAACGATGATTGTATTATATTATGATAAAATAGAATATTATGATATAATATAAAGTAGGTAGGTACGCGCCGAAACGTGATTTAATGTGTATTGGGTACCTATATAATATTATACTTTGTTCGATTAATAATAATAATAATGTGAATCAACTTGTTGGGGCTGTGTCATATTATATTATTAGGTACCTAACGGTTATGATAATAGCGGTATGGCACAGCCGGAGATAGTTATAGATCGGTTGGTATAGGTACACTATATTACGAAAGCTGCATTTAATTGCATTAAAAACTCACGAAATTCAACAGTAAAATAACTGTATGATAGCGCCAAAAAATAAGTAAAGATTTCAAAAAAATATATATTGCAGTATAAAAGTGGAGAACTGCAAAAGTTATGCGAAAAAAGTTTAATTTCTCTAATATAATAATAAAATTACATAGTACAAAATAAATACTAATGTTATTTAAAAAAAATTAAAATATATTATGATTAAATACATTTATAAAATGATATCTTCTATTAGATAGGTTAGGTACAGTTAATTAATATTATATATGTGTACAAAGAAAAACGATGTTATACCTACGTCTACACCAGTTGCATTTTTGATTAAAACAATTCACTAAGTTAGTCATTATATCAAAATTAACATTTTCTTTCCCTGACTAGACTTTCCAGTAAACGTTTTAAGACATGTTATAAAATGCTACAAGAGACAATTATGTTGTATGAACGATTTACGATAAATAGGCCCACCGATTTGTGGAATGATATAAGAATAATTGTCATCTTAATAACAATGGCTTTATGTTACGACTACAGGTTATCTGCTCGTATCGAACTCATTAATTATAAGAATAGCGTTTTTATGTTGTAAAATAAGGAAAGTAAAATATTTATTAGTTCAAACACATATAAGACACACATATTTGCAAAAAAATTGCAATTTAAAATGAAACATGTATATTATTTCAAACATATAGTATAATTCGAACATATATTTGATCAAATTTGATTTATCTTGTTTGCAAATAAAGTTGCAATATCAATTAAATCCGGTCTATAGGTATTTATAATATTATTTAATACGAATAACGTTATAGAATAATATGCAGCGTGGATTAAAATGTATTAATTACCGATTAATTTGTACTTATCTACCTATATGAGTAACTTCTTTTACGCACTTTTTTCCGCGTCGAAATTATTAAGATTTTATTTTGAGTGATCTTATTTTTTCGTAAGTCGAAACGATTGTGGTATTTTGTAGGTACCTACGGCAGTGGTTTATGCATTTTTAAAACATTTTTAGTTGTGACCTATCTCGGACTTGGTAGTGAGTGAAAAATAAACAACAATTTAGTAGTTATGTTAACTTGGAACTATAACACTGTTTTATTTGTGTTAAATTACCTTTAAAATAATATATTCTACAATAGGACTATAGATTGGATTTAAATTGAATAAATAAAAATGTGATATTATTATATATGGTTTAAATATTACAGATATTTTTACATTTTAATTTTATAATATTATTTTTTATACTATTCAGATTTAAAATTGCTGAAATTGAGTTGTGACCCACCCGCATAAAAACCCTGGTTTAGGTAGGTATGTGTATTAAAATACAGATCAAAATTATAGACCTACATACATTGATTTTAAAGTATAATTGATATGTATGGACACACGTCACTGAGCGATTGCTTAGCAAACGAATAAAATCCACAAAATACTCGCCAAAAATGCGGGTAAAAAAACACTCGTAAGACTCACTGAAACCAAACTAGCACGTGCCATATATTTGAATGATACAATTGCAATTTTCTTAAGACTTCAATAAATACCTTTTCGTATTCATATAGATACAATAATATTAATATGGGTAAACCGCTTATTCCAAAGTATTTTATAAATATTATCTTGTTTGACTGTTTTTTCTTTAGGCTATTATGGTATCTAAATACCAATCTGGGCAATTTAGAAAATCTTTTGTGATATATATACAAAAGATACGTAGTAAGTGCTGTTTTGTTAACATACCACGAATTTATCTTTTGAGTTTTCTACAATCCGACTTTTCGTATTGGTTTCATTCATCGTATCAATTACCTACAATATTATTGTTGATGTGTTATAATATGTTTTTTTTCTAAGCCACTTTTTAACCGATTTCAATATGTTTTATGTTTACTTGGCACTTGTCGTTTTAAATAAAACCAATACGATGCAAATTTTACTCCAAAGAGTATTCATCAAAATCGAAATGGTTTTACATACGTCTAAACGTCTTACCGCACTAACGAATACCGTTCTAAAATGAATACATTTATTGTTGTTCAGCAGATAGGCACATGTAATATGTTTTAAATTCATTCATTTATTTCTATGAAACCGTTCAATTTTTTTTTTATGTAACCATAGAAACAACTACTTAAGGTTATATTATTATTTGCTGATAAAATATTTCACTAATTGAATTTGTGAAACGATTTCCTGTCACGTCTTCGCCGAAAACTAGCAACCGAACCAATATCTTTTGTTTTGTTTTTTTAACATCCCTCGAGATACTACTTATAATTCATAATTTTATTTCGTCCTCATATCAAATATTAATTCATAAACTCATCTAAAACTAACTTCTAAAAATAAAACTGTCAACTATTATTTCGCTACTGTGAAATCATTCATCAACTAGTGTACTTATGTTTTATTATTGTGGATATTTAGCCGATATTTACCGATATTTACTTAAAGACTTGCAATACAAAACTGGGAAGAACGGGAGACTGAAGTGCCGCAATCTTATATGTACATAAGAAGCATAACTCGTAACGCTAAAATTGTCAAACATACATCAATAAAATGTTTAATGGTATTAGCGTATTAGGTACATATGAAAAAGAAATAAATTATTGTCATACAATAATATTATTCTCTAAGCTCTATAACTTAAAAAGCTCAATAACCAATATAGTTATAATCAATGGTTAAATGTTAAATCAATAAAATATGAATGATAGTGGGATGTTGTGGAAATAGGCCTGTATACTTGACCGTATAACAATGTAACACAAACTGTAAAAAAGGAAATATTAAATATAATGGATTCACATTACCTATAGCCAGGGCTTTGCACCAGAATGATTTATACTGGTTAAGGGTTTTGCAGGGTGCCGCATGTATTCCGGTGTTCAAACACCAGAATAAAAATTTTAAACAAACGTTTATGTGTTAATAACTGTTATTATTATTCGGGTTGATATTGGTTAATACGGGTATTTAGTAGTTCAGAAAAAACGTAATTTTTTATAGTTATTTATATTAGATTTTTTTTTACATTTTTAATTGTTTAGCAAAATTTCTAAATATTGTTATTATTAAACAAATAAAATATATTTAAAATTATTTATCACACGTAGATTGTAAAATAAAAAATTATTCGTGTTAACCAGAATGTTTTATTCGGGTGTTTTGAACATAGAACCATTTAGGCTATATGGGTTTCGGGCTTTTGATTTTTTAAGGGTTTTACAGATTCTGGTTCATTCGGATGTGAGGCTCTGCCTATATAACAAAAGAAGTTTTTGTATTCAAAATGTATATGAACGTCATACACATACTATAGTACTATATACTCAGTAGTATGGTGGTACCTACCTCTTATTAAGATTTAGAACTTATGTAGGTAGTTTATATAGTGATTTTTAATAAGGTAGATATTCTTCATTATAAATAATAATGTAAATTCACGATATTGCATGAGTTCACTACATTGTACTGTTGTTGCATAGGTAGGTTAGGTACCTAGTAAAAATTAACTTGTTGAAAATTGTTTTAATTTTGTTGGGATTTTCATAATTTTAGCCCCAAAAAATTAAAATTGTATTATTTTTGTCAAAAGTGTTTCAAATTAATTTCTTGCTATAAAAGGTTACAGTTGTATATTGTAGACTTATATAATAAATTATAATGCACATATAAAATATATAAGCAAAACCATTTTTATCGTTTACTTTAGTATTAGATTGAATTGTGAGTGTGTACTATTCAAGTAGGTATGTGGATATTTTGAATCTGATTTGCTTTATTTAGTTTCACTCAAGAATCAAGGTAAATATTACATTGATATTAAATCAACAGATAATCTACATAAGAATTTAACTTTTAGAATTTTCGTTTTTGATCTAACAATACGAGTCTAAATTATGTAAGTATCTATACTTTTCTTAGAATTTTCCGCCTTCTTACAACTTGTTTGATCTAAATATATAATTAAACTAAAATTATGGGGTTCATAATAAATAATGTATTCAACTTGGTGTTTTATTTTGTAGATGAGTTACTGGAGATGTATTTAAATATAATATAATATACAATGTAATAAACCTATAAACTTAAATTAATGTGCGTACAATTGAATAACACCATTTTATGATTTTATGAATAGGTACTTGGATCTATTTAAACATATAATATTAATTACTTAGGTACATTCTAAATCATAAAGACCTTTTCAAAGTGTATCTCAAGTTCATATAAAAAGAAGTCATTCCAAATTGTATTTATTTGTATAGTTGGGTTTTTATAAAAATTATAAATTAGTATGTCAACATTATAATAAAAGTAATAATTACTAGAAGGTACCAAATTAAACCTAATTAGTTATTAGTTACTACCAATATTTTTAATATATACTAATATATTATATAAGTTATTTAAATAGGTCTATTACATTTAGACATTTTAAATTCAGCTGTAGTACAATATACTTGAAATTATTAAAAAAAGAGACAGTATTTTAATAATAAGATGTGTAATTTAAAATGTGTTACATTGTATAATAGTTTACAAACTATTATTTTGTTGAAACTTAATCATTCGGAATTGAGATTTCTAAATCGTAACTATTATTATAATTATTCGTAACATGTAAATTATATTTAATCAAAGTTCAAACATGATTTTATATATATAGATAGGTATAAAAATACATCCATTTTATCAAAAAAATTATTTTAATAATTAAATCTCTTAATAATTAATTATTGATATTATTATACTTAACTATAATCAAACATATCATACTAATAAATTGTTATTCAGTTTATTTTTGTTCAACATTGTGTATATAATTTATTTTCTGTAGATACGAAACTAAAATAAAATATATATTTTGTACTCTGTATAATTTTAAATAGTTTAATAACTTATTTTACAGATGTATTCAATTCATAAATCCTTTTTATTGTATGAGCTAAAGTGTTCCAATCGGTAGGTAGGTACCTATTATTATAATTAGACATGTTGGATATTCAATACTATAATGTATATACTAATTAAGTAAGCGAATTAATAAAAATAACATTTTATAATTTGGTTGATATGAATTTTTTTGCGTTAAATGATCATATAGGTAAAACATTTACTTGGAAATGATAGCTCTACCTACACTAAAAATTAAACAGTAAATATAAATAAATATATTTACTATTTAACTTTTTTTTCATATTTAACTATCTGTCGATTGTTATTGTGTTAGCTTGTAGCTGAATTTTTTAAATTGAGCATTACCTTCCAACCTCACTGATTTAATAATAAAAATATTATTACATTTATATAATTTGAAAAAAACTGTAGATATATACCTACATTACCTATATTAATGACTTGGGTAGGTGTTTGAGCCATGAGATTATTATAATATAGAGAAATAAAAATAGCAAATATGTGAAGTAAAATACATTATTATGGATAAGTTCCGTTATTACATGTGCGTTCTACGTTATAAATTATTAATTACAATTTGAGATCGTATAATAATTTGAAAACAATTTCTGACTTTTTTAAACACGATAGGTACAGACAATTTCATACCATCATCCACATTTTAACTTTGTCTTGTGCACATAATGAAGTATGAATTTTACATTATATCGACAATATACTAAAATTGCTTTCCATAAACTTTGCATATTATGATTAAAAGGTTATAATTAAAATATCATAACATATTATGAAATTTAGTGAAGCGAATCTAATGTTTGTTTACGTATAGAGACTAAAGATGGTTTCAAATATTTGATTTTTTTTTAGTATAAGAGATTAATAATAAGTTTCATAATTTGCGTACATAATAATTTAATTGCTTGAAATCAACTTCATACGTCAAGAAGCAGTAATTTTACAATAACTACAATATAAATGTGATAAAATTCACGATAATAATATTATACAGAGATCGGTTTTATTATCCCGTCAGTTTGATTTACTGGGTCATTAAATTGGTGTGAACAGCTACCTAGGATATCTAGGTCCTAAGTAAAAAACTCGGGAAGTCGTTCTGCCATATAGTAGGTTTCGAGTGAGTACTTTGTACTTTAGTAGGTCACTATTTAATGAATGTGTTGTAGAATTAATTTTAATTATTTTAATTATTTATTTATTTATTTATTTGTTAAGTAACAACCTACAACATATAAATATTACATTCAAATTATCAATCATTAACCTCCCCAATAAGCCTGTGGTAGGGGATGGTGAGTTTAAATCTAGAGAATATATAATTAAAATGAATACATAATAAGTAATCAAAGAAAAAGAACAAACAAAATATAATACACAGTAACTAATTTCACTATGTATCATTGTGTTATAAGCACGCAAAACGATTTTGAGCGGAGACTGTCTTTTTCCGTTTCTAAGTGTATTTATAATTTATTTAAGTTACTATTAGCAATTTATTTTTCAATGAGTATTACGATAATAGGATTATGTTGAATACATTTTTGTCAAAATGTCACATATTATATATTGTATAAATAATTATAATTACATACTTATTAACTTAAAAGTCAATATACCACTTACAGTAGAACGGTATGAATAGGTGTGTCGTTTGTGGTATACCTACTTATAACTTAGTCTTATAACTTAAAATGTTCGTTATTTTGTGAAACTTTAAGCTTCAAATCTTGTAAAAAAGCTTGAATATTTTTTTTTGATACTTTTTAAATTACAATAAGTAGGTGCAACTTATGACGAAACTTGAATTACATTTTTAACCGAAAACTTTCATAACTTTCTGTGATCGATTTTAACAATTTTTATTAACACGCTTCGACAAAAATATAAACAACAATGGAGAATTTCAATATCTAAAAATAGCTCAAAAAAGCTGAACATTTTTTAAAAATTACATCATGTCTTGCCTGGACAACAGGCAACTAACACACTAACGCAAACGTTTTCCCACAATTTAAAGTACCTATATATGGTTTTCGTTTTTCCAACAGTTTTCTACAACAAATTTTTTAATAGCAATTAAATTTTGGAAGTTTTTGGTCTACTATTTAAAACTTAAGCAATATTTTAGTTCCTATTTAAGCTATTTAGCTTAAGTTAAATAATAATATTTCATGAGTGAGTTTATTATATTTTCAATAATGTATATTTACAATAAATCTATATACATAAAAATGAATTGCTGTTCGTTTGTCTCGCTAAAACTCGAGAACGGCCGGACCGATTTGGCTCAAATTTTTTTTTAAGATGTTCGTTATTGCCTGGAGAAGATTGGAACGAAAGAAAATCTTAGGAAAATGTTTGTGTGTAGACTAGACCTCTGGGAAGAAGACAGGCTAATTTAAAAACGGTTAAATTTGGTTTTTTTTTTATTCATCTGATATTAGTACGGTTAGGATTTTGTATTAACTGATTATATTAATCCACCATAGGTGGAATACAACAAACTTGGTATAACTTTGATACTTAAGAGTTAAATCATATACTTACGTACCAACATCAAGGGGTCCGCGATCTACAGCAGGTAGATTGCCTACCTGATAATATACTGCTGAGAATCAGAATTATTATTATCATTCCGGACAACGGGAAAGTTAAGATAAATTTTGAACACCATACACTGAATATTAAATAACGAATTGAACAAAGTTTGAGTCATATAGATTTGGTACATTTAACGGGTAACGAAGTACACGGGATCAGCTATAGTAACAATATAAAATATTATAGAAATGGTATAGATAACACATTGCTACATTACAATATACTAAACATAACTAGAAAATGTGTTTATGAAAATTTGAGTTCAGATGGTCGAAGGATTAAGGTTGCAGGAGTAGGTAAGGGAAAATATTTGTAATGTTAGTACTTACAACTTACTGACTACTGTTTAGACTACAAGTACGTACGTAATAAACTAATATACTACTAAGTAGGAGCGTAATAATTTTATATTGCGTCATTGATATATACATTCAAATTTACAAGTTTACTTATAACATATGAATTTATGCATAATGCATATACGCCATATGTTGCAACTCTCTTGGTGTCCTGAAATGTCGATTCATTAAACTTATATAATTTATTCTTCGTGTCATTCGATATGATAGGATACATTGTTCCAAAAGTCGATGAACACTTAAGTTCAAATTAAAAAAATTAATATATTTTAAAAATCAAAATTATTTTAAACGTCATTATCGTGTCAAAAAAATAAAATTGGTTGTTTGGCAATATTGCTAATATTTGCAGTATGCGTAGGTATACAATAAGTTATTATATTATTTGAATTTTTAATATTTTAATGGTCCTACTATTTAAAATGTTCATCTTTTATTTTATTATTGCCAAAAAATAATGACACGAGGACAAAACGCAGTTAGAGTCAGACATAGTCCTATTCCAAAATTAAAACGTTCTACCTATAAATGATCGACTGTCTACTGTTGTATATATCATACAACGTAAATTTAATTTTTTTTATAAGTAGGTAAATAGGTTAATGCATTGGACTAATGACGACATGGCATTTTAAAATAAGAGTGCTTAATAATACATTTATAATTTGTCATTAACTAAATTCGAATGGAATTTTAACATTTCATATATCCATCTAATATTAAACATTTTGAAAACTCATACTCGATTTTCACTATAATATATAAACTAATAAGAACTTTAAAGATACCTACCTATTTAATTATTGAGATATCCTTTTTTTATAAAGTTAAGTTTTTTTTATTTATTTAGCGATTTATAGTTTATTTTACCATAAAAAATATATTACAAATAAATATAGAACATATATTAAAAAACCAAAATCATTCGTAATGAGATGACAGCCCAGGGCTTAAAACAGCTTCCAAAAAAACCGCTCCGGTAGAAGCCGAACATTTTTTAAAACCAGTGAAAGGTTATCGCTTTATATTGATATTATGGTAACCGGTAATCGTTTCTTCAAAAAAATCTTTTACACTATGGATTACAGTTAATTAGTTTTTTAGGGAATCGGTTACCAGTTAAAACTGGTTTTAGAAAATTCTAATTTTTCATGTAACACAGACGGTAAATTTCATCTACTTGAGTCCCTATATTTATTACCATGATTGGGATTGTATAGAACTTAAAATTCCATAAGTAATATGCTCTATAAATTATAATATTATCTTAAATATAGCTAAATATAAAACGCGTTTTCGCTGAGGTACGGAGGTCAAATAGTTTACTAAAAATTGTCTTGGCGATAACTTTACGTAAAACAGTTGGAAAATTAATTAATTAAAGCTTAAATATAAGTATATATTTCAAATATTAAATACAGATACTAAACACTGTTAATTATTTTGGTCGGGAATAGGTTTTGAGATAAAACAGGGTTTGAAAGGTAACCGCTTTGATATTAATACTTAGATAATTATCTTGATTACCGGTAATCAATAAGCACTTCCATCTTACTAACATAAAAGCGGTTATCGGTTTCGGTCTTCAAATTATCGGTTTCCATTACAAAACGGTTACAAGTTTTCATTACAAACTGGTCAACGGTTTTAAGTCCTGGACGATGTAATTATAAATAACATAACATACCTGGTTGATTGTTAAATACCTACTAAATTGTGTATTAATATAAGTATACTTAAAGTGTAAATAAAACAATTTTTAAAGGTAAAAAAAATTAAGAGTACTATGGTAAAATTATTTAACTATTTGATTTTATCAAAATATTTTGGATAAAAAGAAAAGTCTAAAGAGTAATTAGAACTTAAACTATAAAAATAAACAACAAATTTACATAGATACCTAGTTCACAGATAAATTTTTATAGAATAACGAAAATATTTTAAAAGGCTTATTATTACGTACCTAATTCAGAATTAACTATATTTATGTGAGTTGATATATAAGAGTTGGAAGGGGACACTTTATATAAATAAAAATAGGTAGGTATCTATAAGCTTGAACATTGAGTAAACTAAGTTAGAAGTGCGCATACGATAAAAGTCCAATATTGTTATAAAATTAAAAATATGCAGAAACTTTTAGTAGCTATGACAGCTTGACAGCTATCAACGAATCTTTTATCATTTTAACATTAAATTGTTTAAATATATAATGAGAAAATACATGGTTAAAAAAAATGCATTTATCATAATATACACATATATAGCAAAGGTGGGCGTTAACTTAAGTTGAAAAGTTAAAGTTTAGTTATAAAAAGTAATTTAGTATAACTTTTTAACTTAACTAGTTAGCTGATTTTATAATTAATTTGTGAATTTAACTATTTTAATTGACAGTTAAAATAACTTAGCTTTTCTCAGTTTATTTCAAAGTAATCTATCAAGTACACATTTTTTAAAAATTTTTCGTTTTATGGTTTTATCCGCAAATATTAATATAAAACAAAAATATCTGATCCAATACTTATATAATATAAACATTTCAGTGATTTTTCTTGATAAAATAATTTTGTATTTAGGTATAATTTAGTAGATTAGATAGGTATAATGTTATATGACTTTAAATATTGCAATTCGATATAAAAAATTAATATTTGTTAAATTGTTAATTGCGATGTGTACATAGTATAAAATATATTTAATAATAATGTACGGTAAAATAGTTGTATATACTGTAGGTACATAATATGATGGTAAAGTTCAATCAAATTGTTTATTACAATTTAAGATTTGAGAAAGAATGCAGTCATTCTTAATGTGACTCACATAAACGTCATTTTTGTTCTAAAAAATATAACGTTCCTTTCGTTACACATAGGTACTTTGTAATATTACATTTTGACTAAAACTATATTAATTCATAATTAAATAAGTCAATTTTACTTAGGATAATTATTAAAGTGAGTATTGATTTATTCTTCCAAGTTCCAGTGAATAAGTAGAAAAATATTATACATTCTTAAAATATTTGCTAATTTAATTGTCTTAAATTTTGTACTAGGTACCTACTTCTTATTACAACTAAAACTATATACTGATAATTTTATACCAATTTCTAATACATTTTAAATTACACTCTTTTTATTTAAAATGATTTATTCATAATTACTTTTTTATTTCGAAGTATAAAATAAAAACGATTAAATTATTGATATGAATTATTGATACCCACACCCAACAATACAATTAAAAGAAAAATGTGTATGGTAAACCTTATTCCTTATGTAGGTTTATGGAAGCCTTGACAAAACCGTCAAATATACCTTCACAAATCGTATTGTAAATTTAAATCTGTAATTCATCATTTGTTGATAATAGAAACAACATTTAACTAAATATAATATCTAACACAATATTGTTTTATTTTCTTAGTTTATTCCTCTTCTTAATATTCCAGTCTTCTTTTTAGACTCTAGACTTCTAGTTTAAATTGAAAACAATATTTGTTTAACGCACGTGGTCTGAAATAGATCAATAAATCTAAAAATATTTTGTTGAAAAAAATATCATTTCCAAAATCAACAAATGTTATTAAAATATTTCGAGTAAAGCCTAATATAATATATTGCGTTTTCATACATGACATATACATTTTGTTGTATTATTTTCTGATATTTGGCAGCGATTAAATTAGCAAAACAATAAAACCCCTTTATTTGACTAAAATTTGTACATAATACCTTAAACTTTGAGAGACGAAAATAAATTAAGTGGAATTTATTAGTTCATATATTTTAATTTAATTGTGTAAATGACGATGCTTTTTAAAAATTATAAATTGTATTTATAAAATACAATTTAACAATATAATATAATATACATTGTACAGAGATTCCTTAAACATCTAATAGCAACATTTAATGGAACATTTTGATGAACAATGAAAAGTAAATCTGAGAAATGGAAATTATTGTAATTTTAAAATGGTCAATGTTAATAATGCTGTTGTACAGGGAAGTTCTATAATGTTGAAAATTTATACTTTTAAAATAACAAAATTTTGACGTCTATTATATCTACTTATTGAATGATAATATGCATAATATTCATAACATTTCGACAAAAATCTGCTCGATTCCCAAAGTAGGTAGTTATATCTCTGTCGTACTTATGTCTATGTAGAATTATATGTATTTCTTATTTTCTTCTCATATTATACCCCTATTATCTTAACAAGCTATTAATAACAACAATCATTTTTGTAGGGTGTATATAACTTCTGACACGTGCATTGAATTATTTTTTTATTTAGGACTACATTTTGGCATTTTAATAATTGCTATTAGAATTAGAGTGCATAATTATTAAATATAATTTATAGGTTCCTACCGATGTTATTGTACAGGGTTTTTTATTTGGTTATAAATTTAAAATGCTTGCAAGTTTTTCATAGGTATAATAAAATAACACATCGCCAAAGTTATTGAGATCAAATTCAGCCTAAAAAAAAAATTACTTTCACCAATTTACTTTACCCAATGCTCTTCATTGTATGTTGACAAGATTTAAGTGCACGTTAGTGAACATGTGTGACATCCCATTTTAGAAATTCACATTTACCGTTTAATATGAATTGAAGCCAAGACGGCAATAACCGAAAGATGTGTATAAATTTAGTTCGCCAGTGTTGTTGGGTATAGTTAAAATATTATGATACCAAGTGACTTTCTTAGTGATAGTAATACCCAATACCGGCAGTCAGGTGTGGATACAATGAAGGAAGAAGCTATGATGAGGGTTGAAGCCAACCGGCTCCTATTGGTTATTTTTCAAATATTCTATTTCGTTTATTAGTTTATATTAGCGATGATATTATAATTAGTTAATCCACAAAAAGGTGATGTAATATACTTAGTGTATCATTGACAGTACCTACCATCAATACTTAATATTATGTTTATAGTTCAGTGATGAATTTAGGTTTTTATCATGGGGGGAGGGATATGATTTTATCCAGTAGCCTCGATTTTAAAGTTAGAGGCTTTAAGTTAGGACTTCGAAAAATTTCGCATATTTTATACTGAAGCCTATGGGGGGAATTGATCTCCTTGACCCCTCCCCCCGCGTAAATACGCCACTGTTTTAGTTTATTACCCGTTTTAAGCTGTGTATATTTAATTTATTTTTATTCGCGTACCCATGTAACTTATGTGGCCTGTGAAGGTACCTGCGGATCCATATTAATGATACGCTGACCCATTTTAAATATCTTATGTTCTAAAATTTATCCTTTATCACGCTTTTCTATCAATATTTTTGTGAGATTTTTATAGAAAATCATATTCTCGACCCGAGATAGTAGTAGTGTTGGGTAGTATCGTAACGAAAATTACATATTACTGTAACGTAATTACTTTTTCAATAACGCAGAAGTAATTTCATTACTTTTTACTTAAAGTAACCCAATTGCAACAAAATTACATTTCAAAAGTGAATTCTATGAAGTAACGCACTAACGCGTTATTTTCCACGTTATTAAAATAAAAGTTTTGAATGTATTACAAAAACAAGCCAATATAATATTCCAGAATAATTAAAAATGAATTATATTTATTTGCGATTCCGATAATAGTTAACAATATTATTATAAAACATTCCAGGAATTAATGTTAACTTATCACTTTATTAGCAGAAAGAAAAGAATTTAGCTTAAAAATAAAATGTAATTAAAACCAATTATGATTTATGACTTATGACTATATAGCCATATAGGTGAGGTGATTGTACATTTGTACATAATATAGGTATTAGGTAAATTATCACTAGCCAGTAGCCACTGGGTCTATAATTGTAAGATATACATATAATAATTGAACCATGATATGAATTGAATACATAGACCCATAAATAAACCTTTATTAATAAATCTATGATTGAATATGGTTAAAAAAATGATAACTGTTATCAATGATTGAAAAAAGTAACGTTATTTGTAACGCACTATACTTTATTAATGAAAAAGTAATGTAACGTGATAATAATTTTATTTAACGCAAATGTAATTTAAATAAACATTTTTTTGAAGTAACAAGTACCGTAATTTCATTACTTTTTAAAAGTAATTTACCTAACACTGGATAGTAGCAAGTACAATGCACAAGCACTAAACCGGACCCGTCTACGACGCTTCCTGCAATCACCACGACCGGAAGCCGGCACGATCCGGTCGACTTTCTCAGATAATTATTTAAAAAATAATAACTTATGTCGAACAAACCCAATTTATAAATATATATGTTTTATAGTTATAATTCAAAGCATTTTTGTCTTTATTCCAAAAAAAAGGGGGAAGAAGGCATTCAACCACTCTGCTGTACAGTATGTGTCTAGTGTAGGTACACAGCCTTTGAATAATGTCATAGAAATGTATGTGTTTAATTTGGAATTTAATGATAAAGCATAGTGTATGAAAAACGATTCTGAACGAAAGATCAGGCTATATTATTACTAATCATATTTTATGATAATATATATTTTATATTGCAATTAAAACATAATTAACTTTACTATTATAGTAAATAGTAATACGGTAGGTTGAACTAGATTTGGCCGAAAACATTGCTTTGAAATATCTTTGTGTATACAGCATACAAATAATATATTTATATACTTTAAAAGGTTTCAAGTACATACAAATATTATTTTAAAATTATAACAAAATAAAATAAAATTGTTATTCATCATTTAAATATAATATATGATTTAGTCCGAATTCGAGCGGTCATCATCCGCACGGCCTAATTAGTTAAATTGTATGTGTATATCCTTAATATGTACCTATAAATGTTCTATATATTTTATTAATTAAATATTTAGATAAATGGCCTGTGCACGTCTGTAGTTTTTTTTCATCTTGTTAAAAAAGTCACATACTTATTATTCTGTACTATCCATAGATATAGATAGCCATAAGCTATGAATGTCTTATTTAAAATAATAATGATAAAAAAAATAAGATCAAATTTGCACTTACTATGTGAAAAAAAGTCGATGTATATTTTAGATTTTTTTTTAACAGTAGGTACCAATTAACTTCTTGTGAAATCTTGTATTCAATTTTCAAATCTTATGTATTAATACCAAAAATTGTATGACCTTTTGTACGGTTAATCGTATTTGAATTGCAACAAAATAAGACAATCAGGTTTTTACTAGCTTGTGTATTTTTTAGATTTTTTGGTAACAGAATTAACTACTTACGCGGAATCCATATTAGGAGCCTTGTATTCAATTTTTACACTTTTTGGCCCAAAGGATAAAACTTTATTGATATTTATAGAAAAAAAAACTAAAAAAATTTAAAACTGTAAATGTCCGTAAACAGTTCAAAAAGGGTCGAAATGTTTTCAAAATTATATGGTATACAGAAAAT
>WHPZ01589922.1:1779-31178 GCA_016617965.1 Macrosiphum rosae
AATCTCGAAAATTATCAATCATTGTAATTAATAAATTATAAAATGTTCAGTTTTTATAGCTAAGGATTGCAAATTTAAAACAAAGGTTCTCATAAATAGGTCATACCGTAACCAAAAAATCTAAATAATATATGAACACAGTTATTAAGAGGAAGCCACACTCTGCACACGTGTTGTTTGCGTCTTACAAAAGTACAACAGAAAATTTTATGTTCACAACAATCTATTTTATTCTTATGTTTCTTTTTCCTTGAATTTTCAATTTATCTATCATACAATTTAGTTAATAATAGATTATTATCTATGGCATCTCTGAGTATTTTTATTCATATCTTAATTACAAAGAAAGTTATGATAGTTTTAAAACTGTAAATTTTAATATGCTTTTTCTGAAGAAAATATTGATATGATAATGTGACTTTTAAACGTTAAAATGTATTCATTATAGGTACGTGTATACCATAAAAAATGGAAAAATTTAGTTTGAAATGTTTATAACAATATTCAAAGAATAGTAATTTAAAATCGAGTTTATGAAAAATATATTTGGTTTAGTTTATTCATGCGTTAGGGGTTTAAATATTAAAATTGTTAAATATTTATTAGGTAATTCATTTAAATGTCTACACCTTCAGTTTGAAGTTAAAATTTTTTTTAAATATGATTTTTACATTATTTGATGTTATTGCTAAATTATGTTTTTACAAATATTTTATAGTTTTAATTTTTAAACTTTTACTTTTTTGAAAGGTAAAATACCTTTTTAATTTTAAATTCCAAAACAAAATATTTTTCGGGGTATTTCGATACACATAAAAATCAACATTATGACAATTAGTTAATTAGTTATAACTTATAAGTGTTTCAAATATTAAAAGTTCAGATTAGTATAATGGAGCAGGTATTCCTCAAAGAAATTTGGTTCTCTAAAATGGAGTTTTATACAGGTATTATGTACAGTATACATACATAATTCCGATATATACATATTCTGCTTCAAATATGAAATCAGAAAAGGAAATTTGTCATTCAAAAGCTTAAAAATGATAATAATAATTTATTTACAAAAATGTGGTTATGCACAATTATTAACTAAGTAAAAATAATATTTTCTAAAAAGTTAAAACCTTTCGAAATCATGGGTACAGTCATTTAGATAATTGATTATCAAATGTAACACTATTATCTTGTATATATTATGTTATATACTATATAGAGTATAATTGTATTTTATGTGATATTTGTTTTTTTTATTTGTATAAATATAATTACATGCCTAGTATAATAGGTACCTACTTTACGAATTAGATGATTTAATAATTTTACAAAATCCAATATGAAAAATGATATTTTTAAGCTCATTATTATTTTTGTAAAAAAAATAAATATTATTTAAGTCTGAGGAAATGTGTTTATAAATTACAGTATCTTTAAATTATAATTCTTTAATAGTTTATATTTAGCGTTCAAAATAGAACCTACAGCTATTAAAATTGTTATTTGAGGGCTTTTATTTTATTATTAATGACTACAATTTGGTAAGTTTTTTCCCTTTGCGTTAACGTTATTTAAACCCTTTTTTGTGGTTAATTGAAAAAAACAGTGGGTCTTCATAGTAGTTGTGAATCTGAAAAATAATAGGTACAATTAAAAAAGATCGTAACGGTGTCTGCTTTTGCAAGATTACCCTGAAAATATATGCATACTATCAACGTAACGCTGAAAATTCTATTGTTTAAAATATTATTTTTTTCTGAGTTACTTATAAAGTTTTAAAAGTGTTTTTTATATTTATTTACTTCCCTATAATATTGTAATATTAATACGTAAAAGAAATATTTGCTTTGTTGGTTTAAATTTAACTTATAAATAACACATCATTTCAATAATGTTAGGTACATATAATATTATTTATTATTTATTTAAATAAATATTACTTAATAGTTTTACCTACCTTACAACATAATTTAATTTGTTGATACTCTTAATTTATTTAAAGGGGATCACCGACTGTAAACTGTTCATAGATAGCTCAACTAAAATATTATTTCACTACTTTACTATACAACTATAATATATTTTTCTTTTGGACTTTTTTATTTCGATCACGTATCTAAAGTGCACAATAAACCGAAGTACTGCGACTTTGCGGCCCTGTGGCTAAGTCCTGGATTTTGTCAATTATTTACTATCTGACCTCTGGTGCTGCGTTTTATTCGTTAAATATTCAGTAGAGTTGGTTTACCGCGTGGTAATGCTTCAAGAAAATGTTTTCAACTACTCGAAATAAGGTGAACATAAATTGTACATATTTTACAATGGCTTTTTGCTATCTGATCGAATTTTATTAATGGTGTGTTGCAATGGGCATTTTAATTTATCATTGTTCCTACGTGAGTTGAAATTTAAAATAGAAAAAAAATATTCTTAAAATAAACGTTCCGTAGTGTACAAAAAAGGCTTTTGACGACTGTTTTGACGGTTTTTTATTTTGTTCGGATGATGAATCTATGATCGATTATGATATACTATAGCAGCTTATTAACATATACCTACCTAGCGAAGTATTGTTCATTTTCTTATAAAGCCATTTTCACAATTGTTATCTCAGAGAATATATGGATAAGAGAAAAATCTGTTTTCTATATACAATTTATGCATTTTGTTTACCTATAGGTACTTAAAAGTGTGTCCAAATATTATAATATTACTTTTTGTGATCTTTAAGATATGTGATGACTGATGAACATTTCATATATAAGAATAATGCGTGCAGTTAAAGCCTGTTTTTCAAGTGCAATATATGTATTTTATTTAGCTATAGGTAGGTACTAAGTGCGTCCAAATATTACAATATTACGTTTTGTGATTTTCAAGATACCTGATACGTGATGAACATTTCATATAAAAATAATGCGGGTAAAACATCTGCTAAATGATGTTGTAGAAAATTACCGACTTTTGCATTATCAATTATGTAACCCAAGAGATAAAACGTGCTGCAAAACTTGTGCAAAATTCCCTCTCGATTACGGCGATTACTTACTGGTTAATGGTATTTGTTTGTTAATTATGTATTGTGACAATTATTTATTTACTCGCACACGAGAGCAGCACCATTCACAATAACGCTGGTCCTGCTCGAGCTCTATTTCATATGGTTATTTTAATTAATCGTATTTGTCGTTGTCCACTATACGGTGTTAAGAAATTATATCGAATTTTCCTAATTTACATCGTGAACTAAATTTCATCTATATGAATAGTGCACACATATTTATGAATATTTATAAATTTTGCATGCACGGAAGTAGTAGCTATATATTTTAGACTCAATATAATACATAGAACCATATATATATATCGGAATTATTGAATTGCTCCGTTTTAAACATCTGTTGATTATACGTATTTGTAAGTTTATGTCTTTTCGGTGCATTTATACACAAATATATAGAGTCTATATTTTTAGTATTGTTGCAGATTTCTACAGGGTTAATATAAATGTTATTTATCTTGCGTGGAAAATTATGCGAAGTTCATTTTTATTTGAAATAATAAAATTACCTACAATTCTCATAAATTTCCACACATATGCACGCACTATAGTCCTATACTTATAATAGTATAGTATATACAGTGCTAATATAGTAATATTAATTTAATTTAAAATAAATTTTATAATTTATTATACTTACCATAATATTCCTTGAAAAGTAATTGTATTATTATTATTTATTTATTATTTATTATATATTATTCTTTGTTTAATGTCTACCGGACTATGAAAATAATATAATTTAATTATTGGTAATCGACAAATATGAATACAATCAAACACATTTGGTGATGCTGTGGATCGCACTTCCAAATATTAACCTGAATCGTTTAAAATCTTTTGGTGCTAATATTCATTTTAATTTGTTTAGGTAGTTATTATTTGTGTAAATACCAGATACTATTTATAATACAAGGAATATGTTGAGAGGTATTTGTTCACAACTTTGCTTTTTTTTAAAACTACAAGTGTTAAATGTTTAAAGAAACATTTATGTGTCGTTCATTGGTATAATATATTATTCTCGAATTCCAATTTTTTTTGTTCGTGTTTACCGTGTAGGTACATTTTAAACTCACTAGATTCAACAGTTTAGTGGCGTATGTTTAAATACATATTATTATACTATTTTATTAATCCTAGTGATATGTTAACCAACCATAATACTTCGGGGATCAATTTTGATTCGGACGAAAAGATACCCACTCCGCGTCATTGTATAGTTATGAAATATGTAGGATTTAGTGGTTAATGCTCAGGATTAAAATAATTGGGTTTGTTGGTGGGCTCAGTCAACGTCAAAATACTAATTGTAAGGTTCGATTCGGCGTCTACAATATTTTTTTTTGTAAATCAAATTTTCTTTTAAAATAATGCACTAGTGTACGAACATACCGACTTCATTAGTATGTGACTTTTTTTTTATTTCATATCAAATGTTGATTATAGCCTGTTCGAAATATTGATCACTCGCCATATGTTATACCTTTAATAAACGGAATATTCTTCAGTATTCTAGACAACAATAATATCATTTATTGGTTCTTAGGTAATCAAATTTAAGAACGATAACACATAGACGTATTATTGTCGTTGGTATTTTAGATTTTGAGCGGAGCGGAATGTATTGATTTTACAATGATGTGTGTTATTTTATTATGTTTCTTTTTCTTTTTTGTGTCTGTTATTATCACCTTTTAGGATGGTAAAAATGCTTAAATTTTCTTCAACTGTATCTTGTTCGATGAGAAAGTTAATCTAGTTGTTGCATTTGGAAGGTTGAAATTTAAAATTCTCAATAGTTTTCTAAAGCGCAGGGAAAAACAAAACAAAAATTAAAGAAAAACGGTAATTTTTACGCAAAATTTATTTTCGACAAAATCGATTTTAATTTTAGGTGCAACTCTAAAACAAATAACCTTAGATACATAAAGTTTTCACTGAATATTATTAACATTTTCTATATACTATACAATTTTCAAAATATTTCGACTTGTTTTAAGCGGTTTACGGACATTTTCAATTTCCAATTTTAATATATTGTTACTTTTAGTTAAAAAATATTAAAATTACAGTCACAATTTTTTTTTTATAAACATTTAAAGGTTAAATTTGGATAAAATACGTATAAATTTGGAAAATTTGCAAATAATTTTGAGTAAGAAATGTATAAAAAATGTTCTTTTTAAATCTAAGATTTGAAAATGTAATTCAAGATTCCTCATAAGTTTGTATACTTATATCAAACAATTTTGAAAAAAAAAAATTTTATAAGCATTTTAAGTTCGATTTTTGAGAACATTTATCAAATTTAAAATTTAAAAATGGTTTTGTAGTTAAAAATGTATAAAATGTTCAATTTGTATAGATACGGATTGAAAATTTAAAACAAGGTTTCACGTAAGTAGGTTATTCTGTAACAAAAAAATCTCAAAAATATAAAAACACGGTTTTTTATAGTTGTTTTATGTTCAAATTTGAATTACATTTTAAATAACAAAGAATTACGATTTAAGTTATTTTGTTGTAATTTTATAACATTAATACAACTTACCAGCTACCGCACAATAATAAATATAATAAAAATATAAGCATAATATAAAATATCCTGCACACTGACAAACCGTCTCCGCTAAGAATCGTTTTTCATATACCGGTATACAATGATTTTATGTCATTGAATTCAAATATAATACTATCCATTTTACAGTGATCAGCTTGTAACCTACTGTACAGCAAAGCGACATTCCCGTACCCATATTTTTATAAAATGTAACGCATTTGTTTGTATAGTATTAAATAACGTTGATATTTAAACAGATTTGAATATTTTCCGAAGAATTTATTGAGTTATGAATCAGCTTAGTAGTACTTAATTATATCAGAGTATGATACATGAGATGTTTTTATTTGCCGTGTCTAGTGGTTTTTTCTGAATAATGTCTAGTCCGACCGGTACAAGATTGAGCTATATCCAGTTCGACAGTATTTACCTGCTACTATACCTACTTTAAACACATCCAATTTTTTAAAACTGAAATAGTTTAATGAAAACCCCCAAATAAAACAGATACAATATAAAAGGTTTTCAACGTTATTTTACCTGAAGACTGATCGGTCTGGGCTTGACCTTAGTTTGATTTAAACAAGACTCGACTATATAATTATGAAGAATGTACATTTTATACATTCAGTACGCGATGGACAGGGATAACAGATTACTGTTTTACGTTTGCAGCTGAAAACTAAATAATAATAACAGTTTTGAATTATAATGGAATTTTAATATTTAAGGTCGTATGTGGTGAATTCGAACAACATTCGAATACAATGATACAAGACCTTGGTTTTTTTTTAAATCATTACGATTCGTCATTCGGCAATTAGTTTTCAAAATATATTTTTATTCATACTTCGTACCTATAATATTATATAGTATCTTTTACAAGACATTTCGAGTGATCGAAATCTAATATCTCCTGTAATTATGATGGTAATTAAAATTATAACCCTAGTTCAACTAGGATTTAATACCGTATACTAAATAAAGCGAAACCACAGTACAAAGGAGTATTATTATATACTATGCGGGAATATTGAAATAACAAGAACCGTATAGATTATAATATTATCTATTTCATATTATGATTTAATTACTATAACACCACATTTTACTTTTAAATTATGATAAGAATTGTACCGAAGAGTTACTATAGCGGCTTCTTTAGCAAATTCTGTAATTTAATTTATCGAATAATATTACTAAATAGTAAATATTAATATTGTACATATATGTATAGTATATTTATTATTTAAAATAATTAGTGGAATAAGAAATAAGTAGATTATTACTTTAAGATAATGAAATGTAGTATAGTGTGCCACGGTATCGAATGAGTGAGAAATTATTTTTTTTTTATCTAACGTCACCTATGTTTTTTATTTATTATAAATTAATTTTTAAATGTTTAATTTTAATTTCCTTGCTTTTCTTTTACATACCTATTGTATGTCTATTCGGGTAAAAAAGTACCCATAGTATTAGTATAATATTATATTATACATGTGTGTATAGAAAAGACATTTTCGGAATTTAATTTCGTTATATTATTTACTTAAACTGTATAGTAGTGAGCGATACATTAAAAGTCAGAACATATTTTATAGTATGGTTCACCGCATATTTTTTTCGAAAATCATTGCCAAACAATCTAAGGGATGCATAATATGCATTGCATATGTATATAATTTATAACAATAATCTAGAAAATTGGAAAACAACATTCAATTTGGACTCGAGGTAGTATAGTATATATATGTATATGTATTTCGATTATTTATGTATTGCGTTTCAGCTTTTCCGCCACCATCTTTTGGGAATTCCTGTGGTGTATACTGTAATGTTGTAATGTTCGGTGCATACCTAGCTGTTTATTAATTTGCCCTTGCTCTCATTCCCATTCTCTTTCTCTCCACCATTTGCCATTATGTATTGTTACCACTGGCTGCTGTAGGCCTTTGGCGACATTTAAATATTTAAACTGTTGCCAAGTGTGCTGTTCTTAGGATATTGTTTTCTTTTCATCAAAACTGTAGATACACCATACACCACTCACGTATATACTATACAGTTTTTGTTAAAAATTATTCATTGTTTCGGTGAAATAAAAACAAAAATCAAACTAAACTACTTCTGGGGTTTTACTGGTTAGGTTAGGTTTGACAAGTGAAAAAGCCAACAAATTATTCGACTCGAAAACAAATACTAACTGTTGCAACTTTGCATTTTTACAATCTTCATCATTATTATTTCTTATAAAGTTATAGCTCATTTTTACTTGCACTCGTTGATGTATTTAATCTTTTTTTTTATTATTTGTTTTATGTATTAAATATTGTTGATAAATTATTATTTCCAGTGTAAAGGGATTGAAAAAATATGTTAATTATGTATCTAATACTGATAGATAAATTTAGATTTATTTCATTGTAAAAATTACTCTTTGGATTATATGATTGGTCAACTTCTTACGTTGGTTGTATTAATTTTACATGAATGTGAAAATAATAATGATAATTTTATTTGGTACGTTTAGTGTTCTGACGAATAATGTATTTTATAGTGAGACGCATGTATAATATTTTCATCCAATTCAGTAATTTAGTCGGTTTATTAAAGCTTATCAATGTGTGTTAATCTGAAACCCGATATATTTTTTTTACTGTTTTCAATTCGTCCGTCAATCATTAACGCTCTCAGCACAAAATGTTTTCGCTCAATTAATAAACATAATAGCTTTCAAATGGCCTAGCGTCAATCCGCCATTGTTTTTACGTTGTTTTTATTGGCCGAGTTCATTATGGCACAGTAGTCGCAGTTGGGACGATTTTGAATAGCTACACCACAGATTCCGACTAGCCGATCTGGATAATCACTCGACCACATCCATATAAAGGTTTTGTTTTTCACGTGTCTACGTCGCCTTTGTTACTTACCTGCAAATGTTTTTATTCTGTAAATGCCTAGTGTATACCAAACACACATCTCCACCGTGTTTACGAAGAATACATCATAGTTGGTTATTATTCATATCAATTGTATTAGTTTTATTTTAATATTATTAACTACTTCAGATTGTTATAGTATATTATCATGATATAATGCGACATTAACTGAGCACATTTCGAAAAAAATTATATCATCGTTACTAAGACCAGAAATTACGTTCGTAAGAATTCCTTATACATCGCTAAAATAAAATGAATACATAATTAATACGTATGCTATAAACTATTAGTTTGACAATATCTAATAGTGTATTAGTGTCTAAACCGCAATTCTAACAATAATATGATATATGATAATTTATATAGACGCGTATATTAAAATTATGATTTATTTAAATTAGTAATTCGTATTTTAATTGTTACGATTTTACTTAAAGGGAATAAAAATATTTTCTTACATAATAGCCAATAGGTGTCAAACCTACGACCTACCTATATAGAAATATTTATAGTATAAAATTATAAAAACACAAAACTAAATTTGGTCAGTAATATCGTTACGGCGTTTCGTATATGCAATCCAACATTCATGTTCGTTGGTTATTGATTTACTTGTACATTTTAGAAGAGGACTTTGGAAATGTTAACATGATTTTACATTATTAATTATAATTATATCTAATGTACACTCATTGGTAACATTTCAAGTATGATTTTTAATTATTTGAATTACTTTTAACGTTGTGTATAGTTTACTATTAATTTTTCGTGATAGGTATGACATGTGTCTTATAACATATTTAAGTGATGTTCGTTTTAATTAGTATTGGTATCATCATTTTAGTTTTATGGTTTTGTTTATTGATTATTTTTTTCCTCTTTAATATTTAATATTTATTATTTGTTTGCATTTGAGGTTTGCGGTGCAATGTAATGTACAATATTAGTGTTACTTATCACTATATTCCTAACTTCCTTCAGTTTCTTTTGAAAAATGAAATGTTGAATGGCGTCGCATCTATACTCGTACACACATTTACAGTAAATCAGACACAATTATGATGTATAAGAGTTTTTGAGGAGTCGGTATACACTATATATTAATACATTTATGCTCTAATCTGTTTTTATTTAGTTTTGATAGGTCTTATATAAATTGAATGGTTTTTTTCTGTTTTCAATAAATGATAATACAATGTTAAGTGAAATCACTATAGTTTTATTTCGTCCATTAATATAGACGCAAATATATGTTCGATCCTATTCAGTTAGCGTTTAATCATAAGATAAATCGTGTTTTCCTATTTCCGTTGGTTTATGATTAAGCGAAAACATGATCGCCTTCAACCTTTTGTAGACTCACATGAACACTGCAGAGATGTAGCGCCCGTTCGTCGTCACGGTTTAATGTTTAATCCCCACACAAGGGTCTGTATTTTAGGTGGTCCAGCCAATTTGCGCGATAATCCGGCTTGTCCCTCCGGGAATCTTGGTTCCAGGATTATGAAGGTTGTCGTAGGGGGTTAGTAGCGGGCTAAACCATTTGTGTAGCGAAATCGAAGACAATTTATTTTCCTGTGTTAAGATTAGCTGTTGGTTGTTTTCTAATCATGAAATAATTTATTTTTTAACGTCTAATGCATCATCAAATCGTGTGACTGTCGGCGCGTAGGTTAGAAAGTATGATAAGCTTTATTTTTTATACAGACATGTTATTCAGATAGATATATTTGTAGGATTACTGGTTAGTATTAACTAATAATTAAAAATCAAAATGTAGTATAATACTATATTTTAGTACGTACTTCAACTTCATTATGCTTTATAAGTTTAATAAATTAAGCAAGATTTTCTATTACTTTTCTATTATTTAATTTGATTAAAATATTGCATAGTATAATTACTACTGTTATCTTAACATCTTATTGTGATTAAGAAAGTATAGTGCCCAAGGGCGTAGCTGGAAATGTCATTGTGGTGGGGGGGGGGGAAATCAATTATCAAAACATGCTTAGTGTTATTTATTGTAAACTAGCTGTTACTGGGTCATTTTAATGATAAGCACGATAAAAAAAAATTATTTGAAAACTTGCAGAATATTCTTATCCATTCCTTCCCCAATTTAAAATTTCGTTAAACATTAGTAATATATTTGTTAGCTATTGGATTAGGGGGAGAGGCAATTACCCACTCACTGCTGTCCAATCCATTCTTGGCTACGTCCTTATTAGCGCCATTTAATAGTTATTATTACTTAAAGCTTAAAACACGACTGAGTGTTACCATTTTTACGAAACGATTGCTCAAATTTGATGACGAAGAATACCATAATTTTATAATAATTATTACCATGGTGAATATTTTAATAGAAATCAATTTATAAAGCTACTTCCAAAAAAAAAAAAAACAAAACAATCATAATATTATGTACCTATACAATTAATTAATGTTTAAATGTAATCTTACTTATATTAGAAACTCGAAAGTTTGTAAGTATGTTTATTACTTTTCACGTAAAAACTACTGAATGGATTTTAATGAAACTTTAAAATAATATAGCTTATACAATATCAGAATAACACATAGGCTACAATTTATAAAGATATTTTGTGTGAATTTTTATTTTAATTAAAAAAAATGTGTAAATTGTATACCTATTCCTTTTTTAGTAAGAAATAGTCGCTGGCTGAAAATAAATAACATTCAAACAATATAATATATAAATTAATGTTTGTGTATAGATTAGACCTCTGGGAAGAAGACAGGCTAATTTAAAAATGGTTAAATTTGTTTTTTTTTTTAAACTGATATTAGTACTGTTAGGTTAGGTAAGGATTTTGTATTAACTGATTATACTAATCCACCATAGGTGGAATACGACAAACTTGGTATAACTTTGATACTTTAGAGTTAAATCATACACTTACATACAAACATCATGCGGGGTCCGCGATCTACCGCATACCTACCTGATAATATACTGCTGCGAATCAGAATTTTTATTCCGGTCAACGGAAAAGTTAAGATACATTTTGAACACCATACACTGAATATTGAATAACGAATTGAACAAAGTTTGAGTCATATAGAGTTGGTATATTTAACGGGTAACGAAGTGCACGGGATCAGCTAGTATATACATATAATAGTTTCTACATCGTCGAAAATATAAATTTGTACTGTAGTCTGTAATGATTAAAAAGTTAAATGCTCTTACACCATGGTACTTATCTATTTAAAATTGTATTTAAATACATTGATACATTTTTTCAATATATTTACTTTCTGAATACCTATTGGTTAAATTACTTGATGTTCAATTCTAATTTCTTTATTTCTTATGTGTTGCGTAATTTTATTATAATTATTTCAATAGAATTAATTTTCGTGAGTGTTTCAGTTTGTGTTTCATGCAATGAATGTGAAGAAGAGATTGAGGTCTGATAAAAGCTTTCGGATGCACTAGGTAGTTTTCTAGAAAATATAATACAATAACAGAATACAAATAGGATTAAAATAAATACATGAATTGAAGTAAAACTTCTTTACGGAGGGTATAAAAAGTTTTCTTTTAATATATTATGTAGATAATTTTAGTATTAGACATAAAATTTCAAAATTCTACTACTCCTAAAGAATTAAAACTCTAAAATAACGTCTAAATAATTTCGTCTCGTTATTTATATCGGTTAGTATCACGGATAAAAGTATAATAAAAGAATCATTAGTGTGGAAACAACAACGGAGCATCTATTAAGGGAACCAATTTATAAGTACGTAAGTGTACAATGTAGGTAGGTAAATAAGATATTATGTCGTGTGTAATTGTATATCTACCTTAGAAAATATCTGGTAGATAGTAAATGCGTGAAAATGAGTTATAACGAGTTAAAATAGTTTACAACATTTTGGTTTAGGCTTAATCGTGTTTTACCGGCTATTATCTGTATATAATTTGGTTGTTGATAACATAAATAAATATAGGAACAATCTAATATACTCAGTGTTTAATATTCATTAATATTTAATTTGATTTACCTTTGATATTGCTATATGTAATAACTATTGGCAGTATATTGTATAGTTAACCTTTAATTACTAATATTTTCATTTCTTTGTTTTAGATTATTCAAAAATATAAAATCAGACTGTTAATTTGGTAAGTTATTTATTTGAATATTTTTTTTTCAACTTTGTTTAGTGATAATATTCCTAATAAATTATTATGAGGTATGTGTTATGACAACAATCGTTTGTTTTTATTTTGTTTAAATATTCTATAATGGTATCTAGTTTTTAAAATATTCACGTGAAAAGTTGCATATTGAAATGCACTTGAATAAATGTTATTATGAAGAATAAATCGATATTAAAAATGATTTAAGAACGTTGATTCTTACTTCTTACTACTTAGTTCATTAAATAATGAACGTAATGAATTAATTATTTAGCAGTTAATTATAGGAACAGTTATAAATGTATAAGCAGTAGGTGCACCGGCCCATCATATAAATATTTTTTATATAAAATGAAATCTAGTAGCCAGTAGGGAATCATTATGTAGGTATAGTGTTTGTGCTTTGTTTTTTAAGTTCCGTATACAAATTTAAAATTGTCTAAAAATTAATTTTATATTGATTATTAAATATATATAATAACAGGCAAATAGAAATAATGAAATACCAATAATTTTAACATTCAATATGACTGGATAATAAATGTCATACTCCAACAAAATCATCGGTATCATTTTTAATACTTATAATATTACAATACACACTCACCTAATTGTTAACATAAATAATCTCATTAGTTCTAAAAGCTGTAACGATTAAAATATAATGGCTATTATTGTTATTGTTAGATAGGTACTTGTTGATATTTCATTATAATAATATATTTATATATAATAAACTTACAATTATTTGTAAATACCATGCTGTAGTATTTCAGTGGCGTCCCTTAACAAATATTTATGCGGGGTTAATTCAATATAATACAATTCACCTATATTATTTGAGTAGCAAGTTCAGAATAAATATCGTGAAAGTGAATGTCACCTTTGTCTTCTTCCGAGGACGCCCCTGACATAGAGTCTAGAGTCTAGACAGCTATAAAATAATGTACAATAAATGAGTAAATATTTATAGTTGGAAAAAATAACCATACTATAGTTTTTAAATTAAATAAAAACAATGGTAAGCTATGCTTGTACCTATATCTAAAAATTAAAAATATTCATATAAAAATAACAACTAAAAGATAAAAAATGTATTAATCAACTTTAAGTTTACAATTTAAATTTAAATGTTTACTTTAGAGTAAAAAATGAATAGATTTATAAAAATAAAATGTAGCAAGTTCAAAATCATTTATTTTTTGCCCTGCAGGGGGTTACCCAATAACTAGAGATACCCCTCTCAAAAACACGCCACTGTTAATATCAGATAAGTCACAATATTAGTCATGTACAGTACTGTAGTTGGAAATTATATATACCGTAAAATCAAAAAAACTAAATTCGATTACTCACTTGTATAATATGAATATTGTATACCGAGTGATTCTTTTATCAAACAACACTCATTATTTCAAAAAGTGTAAATTATTTTGAAAATATTTTTTTACATAGTTTCAAGTCGCTTATAAAACAACGTTTTTATTAAAAAATTATATTTTTAAATATTTTTTATCCTTATAATTTTTTAAGTTTTTTACTTTTTTGAATAACAACATAGGGTTTTAATTTTATATTCCAAAGCAGAATATTTCTCTTAGTATTTTGATACATGAAAATCGAATTTGGGTTGAGTAGTTTATGAGTTATAAATATTCAAAGTTTGATGAGCGGTGAAGTGGACAAACATTTCGAGGGGTAACCCCGAACTACTCCACTCCGCTCGTCTAAACTTTAAATACTTATAACTCATAAACTACTCGCCTTAAATTCGATTTTAATGTATCAAAATACTAAGAAAAATATTCTACTTTAGAATATAAAATTAAAACCCTATGTTGTTATTCAAAAAAGTAAAAAACTAAAAAAATTATAAGGATAAAAAATATTTAAAAATATAATTTTTTAATAAGAACGTTGTTTTATAAGCGACTTGAAACTATGTAAAAAAATATTTTCAAAAAGTGTAAATTAATGAGAGTTGTTTGATAAAAGAATCATCCAGTATATTAAGTAACTAAGTGAAAGGATTCTAAAATGTCGATACCTAAAATTTTAAGATTGAACTGAAGTTGTTACTAACTAAATTTTATGAAACCAAAAAAAAGTTATCAATTTTACTTGAAAGTGAGTTTGTTGTAACAAAAATTACTCATTTGTATCACCCATCTATGTAGATGGGTAGGTACCTAACTATAATAGTATAATGTTTCATTATTTTATGCCATCTGAATACATAACAATAATCAGATTCGTGGAAATCATTTGTTAAAAAGAGAAAATATAATGTTTTTATATATAATGTGAATACGTTTTGTTACCCCTTTTTCCATGGTACAAATATTTGAATAAGAAATATGACGTCATTTGTGCAGCTTTAATAAAATACGTATAATGTAAAGACGTGATTCGGTTTAAGTTTTCATGTTTATGAAATTTAATCTCTTGACGTTTATTTTTTACGGAGTTACATTTGGGCATTTTTTTTCATAGTAGATATATACAAATTTAAAATTATATTTTGTTTCTTATATCCATCTTAATTTTTTGGGGTAATGAAATGAGTAAAAACTCAATTTTCCCTGAGAATTTAAATTTAATTCAACTTAAATTCTACTATAATATTGTTTGTTAAAATTTTTATGAAAAAAAATGTACAGTTTGTACGTAAATTGAGATGTTGTACAATAATAATAGGTGCGTGATGAGTATAAATTTAAAAAAATAAAATGGCTTTCTTGGCAGATGAATAGAACTTGTTTGTTAGATTTGCGTATTGTTGAAACATCAAACGACAAGTAACATCTATAATCATGCTGATATTTAGGATTTTAAGCTTAACAGTTTTTGTCTATCAGTATACATTAAAAAGTTCTGCCAACAATATATTTATGCTATTTTACCACATTGTTATATTATATTATATTTATCATACATGTGTTTGTTAAACTACACTACCATAATCTAATGAACTCGTATAATAATAGTTTGTAATATTTTTATAACGTTTTAATTGATATATATTAATGTATGTTATTAAATGTAGTACAATTAAATACATTACATAATAGATGATGAATTATTTTTTTTACGAAGACATTGGTATTTAATTAATGGGCGGTGAAATTGTGGCGAACAAGAGGTCTCATTATAGATTGGGCGTTATTAATGAGTTAAATTAAGGGTACTGACGGTTAACGGATTGGGATTAATGGGTAGGTACTTAAAATGATTTGATGTCGATTAAAAAGGGTATCGGCGTTCTATATACGGTTAATCGGTAGGTAATAATATTATTATATTATCATAAGTCACAAAATTAGAATTTTTTCAGTTGATTTTGCTGCAGTATATAGGTAGTTTTTATTTAATGTTATTATAATAATATAATAGTATATTTTATTAAGTGATATTATGTAATGATTCAATTTTCTTTAAACATAATGATTTAATCATGTTAACTTGTACAATTACTTGAGTAAATATATGTATATACATTTTTTAAAAAATTATTTATTATATTTTATATTGCATTCAATTTTTGAAAAAAAAAAAAATGATCAACTAAAATTTGTGTTTGTATACATTCATATATATAGCCAAAAATAATATTCATGTCTTTGTATTACTATTTTGAAAAATCTATAAGTAGACCAATTTAAAAACGCCTACAAATTAACAAACATTTATTTGTTTATAAAGCTATGACTTTATGAGGTATGTTTCGATTTCGTCAAAACTTTTAAAAATACAAAAGTGGTATAGATACGTATTATTTTTGTTTAAATTAGGGTAGGTACACGAGTTCGTTAAATCGAAAAGTTTCTTAAATTTTGTTTTCAATGATATCTCTATCATTTCTCGTATAGGATCCTACGCGTAAGCTTACTTACAGATAGGCGGGTTTTGAGGAGTCGGTATGAGTGGATGCTGTAAGGTGGTAAAAACTTTTTGGAAGCGCATAGTACCGGATCAGAAGAACTTCCGGTTGTACAATCTTAATTAAATCACATTAAAATGTCTGCAAAACGACAGAGTTCAATATTATTAGTCACGCATCGTTGGTGTACACATGCACATGTAAAAACAGCATTGTCTAAATGTATATTGGTTATTTTCTACACTGGGATGTATGTGGTTTTGCAAAATATGACCAAAAGCTTAAACATTCATAAAGTAAGTTATTCGGTATTCCCATATAGCCGGATGATGAGACTAAAACATAATTTTAGATTCAAAGGAGTAAGGACACGGGTCAAATTAATTTTGAAATGCAGAGCTTACGAAAGGATTTATGTCTTGTATAACTAACCTACAAAAGGACGTTTTTAGATTGGAAAGTAATGGACTATATATAGAAATAAATAAATTATGTTGCGGAAATGATATCGTGGGTTTGTTAAAGAAATATTTGGATCGGTGTACCTACTATCTAGATGTGTGATTCACCTAACGTTCTGTTCGGATGTCGAATTAAATGTGAAGTTTCCGTGTTTATTCTTTTGAAAATTGCACTCTTGGGGTTTTTGTTGTGTATAAACTTTTTGTGTACATTTTTTACTAACGGCATTAATTTATCGTCATAACCTTTTTTCCACTTCCCTCCCACCACCAACCACCTCTTCCCAACGACCCAACCGACGAGGAAACCGCTCCGTTTTCATTTGCAAAACCCATTAGGATTAAGGAGTCTTAAGAAGGACAAAAACCCTTCCTCCTTGTTTCTACTACCGTACTCCCCTTTCTCATCGGGTAAAATAGACCTGTGACGTTTGCGAAGTAAATGTTTCTCATATAAATTCCATTTCCTTTAATTTCTCGGTATTTTGTGGCTATGGGGAACACCAGAGACTACAGAGAAGGTTATTATGAAAACGGGTGAAATTCCGTGATTTATAAAATACCCGTCTCGTGTTTAATAATTGTGTGGGAAAACTTAATCCTTTTCTTCCTTCTAAGCTGCTATTTACCTGCTTTGGTGATAGACTGGTTATTGTACTTTGTCTGAAGTTAAAAAAACACTGCGTAATCGTTTAAGTGATATTGCATGGACAGAGTTAAACATTACATATTATAGTGACTTAATAATATTATGTGTTTTATATAATATATAACGCAACTCATCTGTACCGTGATTTTATTGAGGCGTATCATTATATATGGATGCCGTCGATATGGTGAATACTGACTGATAAAATTACCCTGTTGTAAATTAAAGTCCATGGAAACCTACTGGGAAAACGATCTGTGCTTTTGGCTATGGACTTAGCAATTTAACTTGGAACCTCGCCAATTGGCCTGCTATTCATTCATTCATTCACATACGCCGCACTGTTTGAAAAGTACGGCACATCACGTTTTGACATTAACAGTCGAGAATATTATTACTATATACCGAAATCAGTAACGTATTTTAATGTGCCTTTTTTTAAACCTATTATAATAATACATGGGTCATTTTGTCTTTTGTTCGCGTTGTCCTAATTTAGAGTATTGTCGTGAAACTCGTTGAATGGGGAACAATATGTGGTCAAAAGGGGCGTTCCATTAGGTGTCATCAACGACTCCCGGAGTTCAGTTACACTTGTACATGTCCGCACATCACAATTTCGCTCGTTATCATTATATACTGTTTTTCCACGTATGGAATTCTATAGTAGGCAGGTATAGTAGGTATGTGGTGAATTTAAAAATGTACTCTTTATATAAAAAATTATGATGTAAGTAGTACCTACTCTTATATTTATATATAGGTATAATTTTATAAATGAAGTTTCAGATGTGTGTCAATTATTTTCAAAAATGTTTTGATTTATATTTTCGAAAAAATATGCATAAATTTATAATACGTAGATCATTGTAATTGAAATGTTGTTGTTGTACATATTTTATGTATTTACTGTTATTTATACATTATTTATCATACTTTTGAAGTAATTATGTAGCGTTTTAATTGGTTATTAAGAGGCACTACATACGCAATCATTGTACTCAACATGTGTATCATACGCACACACATGACACATATACACATATAACAAAAAATATATTAATATAAAATACTAATAAATAAATTGTAAAGTTCTGTTCCAAATTTCCAATAAACTTTTGTTGTTTTTGATATTAAAATAAATGTGTATTACCTTGTATCAATACGATAATATTATGAGTTTTCTTTCGTATGATTTTTCGATTTTTAAATTTTAAAGTGAGTTATAAATATTATATTTTTACTATTATATTGTAAACACTTGAAACTCACTTAAAAATTGAAATATCAAGCAAAAAACAACGGGAAAGCACGGATAATGTTATGGTCTTTATAACGACATGTATATTACTTAGGACTTATTATATTGTACTACATATGCTACGAATTTAGATTTAATTATTTGTATTGATAAATTCGTTATATAATAATATATTATTGTCTGTGATGTTGATGTGTTGATGGGTTCAAGGGTTTAAAGTTTAAAATGAGGAGTTTTAGGTTGTTTGGTCTTGTAATGGGGAATTGGGGCACGATCGATCACTGAACATACCGTCATCGTCTGTAATCTGTATACGCAGCGAACACTATATTCCCTTCTGATCCCCTCTATAGATTTATTTCTCTCTTTCTCACTCTCTCTCTCTCCCTCTAGTTGTACTATCGACCTTCTCGTTCTGCCACGGTAAATGCGTATATAACTTATATGCCAACTTTCAGCAGGGAATTTCCATTTGTCCGGCATGCATAATTAACTCTGGGCCCCCTCCTATTCTATAGCCAAGTTTCCCAGTTTTCGATCACCCTCGGGGAAACTTTACTCTTCCCTCAAGCTTCGGATACACGTCAGTCAGGTATACGAGTAAGGCTAAAATAGGATTGAGGGCATAGAAATCAATTGTTGTTATTTGATGAATATTTTACATTATTTGTTTTTTTTGTTATTTTTATCCATAAATTTGATTAATCTTCAATGGTAGTGTTAACACAACTTCTGAAAATAAAATTCACGCTTACACAATTGCAAGGTAACAAAAAAAAAACTTAGGTTTGAAAAATTATCTATTTTTTCTCATTGATTAAAACATGTATTTAACTATATTTTATAAAGATGGTAATAATATCAAATTATATTTTATTCACGTTTTAACTGTGTCATATTTTGTTGAACGATAAATTAATTTATATTAATTAAACCTGAATGCATTAGGTACTTAGTTAAAACCAATGGTAGGTAGGTATACTTAACTGTATTGTAATTTTCAATTTATTTATCATGTAAAAATTCATATTAATATGCTCTATATTCAGAAGTGTATTCTTATAGGTAATTAATAATTATTGTGGCTTTTTCAATTGCATAAACTAGAATTAGTCATTAGATAATATAATAATATTATAAGTTCTAGTGCCACATTCATGCAATTGGTCTGGTACTAAAAATACACACAGTACACACATTCGAAAACTTGATTCATGTAGAATATGATACAGCTATAATGTTATATATATATATAGTGTGTTAATAATTGCAATACTAGTAGGTAAATGCAACAATAATTGTGTATAATTCTTGTCTAAGTGCATTACTTTGTAAACTATAATATATGTCCATTGTCTAGGTATTGCATGATCAAAATGTAAACAGTTTAAGTAGATACAATTATTTTTTTTGACTCATACGAAACTGGTATCTTAAGCTTGATTAAAATCTTATTTAAATAAAATAAAATGAAAAAATAAAAAAACTGTTTATCTATATATGATATTAGGTATTTATAATTAATTAACATTATTATGTCATCATAGAATATTAATTGTAAACGATATCATTATTAAATGAATATAGGTACCTAATGATTTTTTTACAAAACTGTGTTTTTTATTCGGCTATTAAAAAAAATATTTTTAAAATTAAGTTTATACAGTTGAGGTACAAAGAATACAAACATATTTTCCAGTTTAAAAATTCAAATCCCTATAGTAAGAAAATCAAATAAATAAATTGATACTGTCATACATGTCGTAGATTTGTCTCCATTTCTGCGAGTGTAAAAATGTTTTCATCGAAAAATATACAATTACATATTATAAACCAAAATTGTCAAGACATTATTGTTAAAACCATCAAAATACGGCACCCTTTGCTACGAATTTTAACCCTGCTAGTACCCGTGAATTGTATTGTATTTTAAATCGTCCCCAGTGGTCGACGAATAAACCATTTTTCGTATATATTACAGCGAATGTATTTTGTGACAAGCTTAAAATCATCTTCTGTCTGGCAATGATAATGTGTGTGCGTGCGTGCTGCGTGCGTGTATGTGTGTGTCATTTTTGGTATTTCATTACTGCACTCTATCATCGAAATCTTGAAGGGTTGTGATGAAGAGCGCTAAAGCTCCAAAATTAGTCTCTTTACCGCATGAAGTGAACCCTTCTTACCCTCACTCTCTCTCTCTCCCTCTATATATATGTATATATGTTTAGTCTTCCTTCATACTATGTCCGTGACGTGATTAAACTCTTGTCAGTCGGACAGGCCGATAATTATATTTCCGGAACGTTTGGCTCGTGACTTATTTTTCATTACATCTATGATGTTGTATGTGCTAACATTTTAGTATTTTCACTTACACATACAAAATTAGTATTCCGTATTATTAATGTTATTAAATTATATTTTATGACATTAACATTTATTTATATACAATATGCATGTATCATTTAATAAATATACATAATATTATACACTTACATCATTATAATTGACGTCAATATTTTTAAAAATCATAAAAATATTATACTCGGGTTTAACAATCTCTGTTTTCTCGGAAACTGTTGTATAGGTTTATGCGTATACATTTTTATTAATCGCTATATAGTCTACATAGAATTATAGAAATAAATTAATGTCTTAGATCGCAGCATTTTATTGCCATTAAAAATTAGCTAAATGGGTTATGAATTTGAATGTGATATATAACAGTTCAGAATGTTAGATTTATTTATAGATTTCAGGAGTTAAGAAATTTTATTTCAAAATTAATTATGAGATTATTTTGCATGTATATTTATAAAAATAATAATTTAATAATTTAATTTTAAATTAAGATACATTTTAAGATTTTATTTTATTAAAATCATGTTTTTCCTGAAATTTATTTAGTTTTATTCACCGGCCGTGTGTTAACATAAAGGTAGGTACACTTAGGTAGTATATTTCATACAATGTTAAATTAATTTTTATTTTGGATTTATAATCACGTATCGACGAGGCTATTGCTTATGAATTTTGAACTACAAACAAAATGAGGTGTGTAAACACGGAAAGGAATAGGTATAGGTTACCAACGGTCCATAATGTTCACTAAGTCCATTTTTTTTCCATGACATTAAACGCGAATAGTGTGAACATTATATAGTTTTTTTTTTTTACAGTAAACGCGTTTTTATTGTTTCTTTTTTTATATATCTATCTCACGGTGTTGACAGATTGATAATAATAAACAAAAACATTGCGCATTATTTTATTTTAGATTCTGAGCAAAGTAGTGAATATGTATAATATGTTAGCCGTTAAGTATAGAAAAGTTTTTAAAATAATTTTTTTTCATAGTTTGCCGCTACTTCCAAAATTGCCATTTATCATGGAAACAAAATCCAATTTATGTTTTTTTAATAGAATCAATAGTAGCAACTAATTAGGTAATACGCGTTTTGCTTAGCACAGGACATAACTTAAATAATTGGTATACCTAACTGGTAAGAAAATTTTGGAAGTTATAATTTTCATGTTATATCCTTCATATATATATATATTTGAAGAATACTAAATTTATTTGTTATTTTAGTTTTCCTATACTCGTCTGGGTAATTAGGAATCATTATTTATTTATTAACCATGTTTAAATGATGATTCTTTTAACAGTGGAACATTTATTATTTCGAAAAGTACCTATTAAATTATTAGAAAAAGTGTTTTTGGAAAATGTATGATTCTTGCATATCTGGCACATTAAATAGCCCTTATATATCACATAAGTATGGTTCATATGTAATTAAAAAATCTAAAAAATACATAAATACAGTTTTCTCAGATCCATTTCCTCAGAGTAAAACTATTTATTCCTTCGTGCATATTTAAAATACATAAACGTTGAATTTTTTTTTTTTTTGTAACAGAATTCCAAAATATCCTGATCTTATAGTTCATTTAAAATTAATTGGGGCCAAGTGTATTAACTAACTTAGGGCCATGCATTAAAATAGTTACTATTTTATATCTTCTACTTCCTGTTACCACTATAACAACTCCTCCAATTTTTCCCAAGATATAACTAATGTAGAAAAATCATTCAAAATAAGTTTAAATAAGTTATACAATCATTGTATCGGATAAATAAACGTTCTCATAGTTCTGTGTATTTTATTTTATCTCTCTCTCTCTCTACCTCTCTGAACTATCGCATATGACTACTTGCACAAATATCGCCTTTAAGCACAGGCGATAAAATAATAATTATTACCTACTAATATAATATATTTGTTGTAATAAAATATGTGTGAAATTCGGGGCTGCTTCACTCGTGCACTCATTGGCTATTACAATTTCGTTAATCTAAGCTTGATCCTAAAGCATATTTAATGCTCAAGCAGAGATTAAAGAATACAATTGAGAAATGATAAATGCAAATATTGAAAATAATACTTTAACTCATGTTTTTATAGAGGGGGAACAATTAGACTTAGTGACGATTGATATGTTAAACCCTCTACAATATGACTTTTAAATTATTATTGATTTAATGACTCACTAAAATAACAAACGTGGATACACAAAAGAGCCTTTAAAAAAAATGTCTTGGTCTTCGTCAATAACTAGAAGGAAACCTGAAGTGACTAGAGTTAGTAGAATGTTAATGGTTGACCTGATACAAATTCAAATTTAAAAAAAAATTAATCAAATAGTAAATTTACAATAAAATTCAACTAAAAAGAAAAGGAAAATAACACTGAAATTATATAGTATTTCGATTATCATATTATAGTTCAAAATTTGATATTGCTCGAAGTAAGTTAACAGTGATAAATATCTTTACATAAGGTAATTTCAGGGATGATAAGTGTATAAACGACACTATTACCATTACTATTTTGAATAATTATAATTTATGTATTACCTATATTTATTTATTGATGTGTTTTATTTAGAACATAATACCTACACAAATATAATTACATCATTTTGTGATAATACAACCAAAAATAAAATGGTTAAAAAAATGTATAAAGGTCACATTTATACCATCTGTAGTAGGTAACAAAATAGTTGTTAGCTATTATCGCGGGTAAGCGATTTAATTTGAATAGACCAATAATGAGAATTGTTAACTTAAATACTGGCTCCGAAATCATGACGTATTTACTTTTTTTGATCGATAATAATCATGGAATATATGGTTTCGTTTTCAAATAGTTGATAAATATTATGTGTATACGATAATTGTTGCAGAAAAAAGGTTTTGCTCAAGGATCGCCAACCATATCTAATATCTAATAATATTTTTCTTTTATTATTTGTCCATCGAAAAATTGTACGGTTTTCATCGCTAGTAAATATTTTACTATTTAATTGTGTTTAAGATTATGCACATGATCGACCGATATTGGGATATTTAATTTTTAATACTATCAATCAATATTACTCTAGAGATGGACTGGTTGGCGACCGCTGTTATAAATTATATGTATATAATGTATCTAGGTACTCCCTATAATCCCTACTAATAATATATGAAAACGAAAGTCTGTATGTCTGTCTGTCTGTCTGTTACGCTTTCACGCCTAAACCGCTGAACCGATTTTGATGAAATTTGGTACAGGGACGGATTTTACCTTGGAGAAGGCATACCTATAGATAGGCTATACCTTTTGTCGCTAAAAAAGGTAAATTAGAGGTGCTCAAACAATGAATTTGAGATTCACGGCGAAATTGAAACTTTTTATTTTTATTATTATTATTATTATTTATTTATTTACAAAATACAAGAATATTACACAAATAACATATTACATACCTAATAATATAGTGTATAATGTATAATGGGCCTCACTGAGCAAGCTCATTTGCTTATAAATGGTTGCCGTTTTAGTAATAGTAGAAATTAGTTTTTTTTTTTTTTTTTTTTTTTATTTTGAGTGGAGCAAGGAGTGTATTTTTTTCTGCAAATTGGTTGCGTTGGTTAATCAGGCAGATCAGGTATAAGCATGCATAAAATCGAATTTTTTTATAGCTGCTCATTGGTCTGTCCTTCGGTGGATTGCCTACTTGATATGCCGTCGTACATTGTCCACGATCTGACGTTGTCGGATTGCCTACCAGTGATGCTGAGTTGCACATTGAACGAGTTACACCCAAAAGGAGTTGAACAGTCACAATTCTATTAATAGTTGTCATTTTTTACGGGCAACAAAGTGTGCGGGATTGGTTAGTATAATATATAATATATATACCATACAATTAATATTTGGAGAATCGGAGCTTGTAATCCGCGATTGTATATTTAAATTATAACAACGTGGGAGTTTGACTGAAAAACAAATAATCGTAAATATTGTTATCGATAGGTACACTGCACGTATACGATATGTAGGTACCTATACTGTTAATCGTGTGCTGTACAGTGTTGCGTATTGCACGAGCGCCACTTTGATATGGGAAAAGTCGACATTGACACGTTGACCGATGATGACCACTGCCGAAAGGGCTTTCCTTGGACATATCTAAAGTAGGTAGGATTAAGCGAGTATTTACTGCGACGCGCGAACAGCCTTTTTTCCTCGTTGCTGCAGGTACAGATATAGTTGATCCCCGGGTGCAGAAAACGCTGAGCCGTGCCAAACACATGCAAGCCTCATACGCTTTCGCCGGACATAGGATTATCGCATATACTTGATCCTAACAAATGTTTTTATTTCGTATGCAAAGGAAAAAAACAAAACGCTAACAGTTTCCTAGTATGAAACATATTTGCTCTGCCCACCGCGGGGGGTGTCAGAGGGAGCTGTGCTGCTATGCTATACGACCGCGACGGCGAGGTAATGCGTTCAGCTGGGTCTGGACATTAGCGGTTTATGAATTATTAAAATATCTGACTGCCAGGAGTTTCTTCGCCGGTGCCGAGTCCATTAGACACTGGCAATATATCCGTGGGTTTGAGGGGACAGGGAGGGGGGCAAAGGTCGGGACAGTCGATGGTTGTGTTGGTAGCGGCAGTTTCTCCCTCGGGGATCCTTATGCACCAGTTTTACATAAACCTCTCCGCCTGAAAAAATTGAAAAAAAAAACGTCTGTTGGGATCAACAAAATATTGTAAATGGATAAGAGGAGAAAAATATATTATGTCGGTCGAGGGCGGAGTTGGTATTTACACCTGGAAACAGTAAAACATATTTTTAGTAGCCCGTTCGATTGGCTCGGTGATGGATGTTTTTTTTGTTTTAACAATATAATTTTTCTCAAACGTCAAAAACTTTGGGTTTTATATTACGGTATTCGTCAAAAGAAATATATATATATATATATATATATACATATGCATTATCCTTTATCGTCATTACCTGAATTAAAAATTGTATAATACACAAAAAATGTACCTACTTTGTTTTTCTATCAACGTTCAAGGACTTCTTAATTAGTTTTTTGCCGTTAGAGAAAAAGCAACAGTTAATCAGTTTAATTGATATTAACGTAAAACGGTAGTTTTTAAATATAAAACGTTTTGGCTAATGACTCGAAAATCTTGAATGCACGTCTAAACAGTATAAATCCATTGTTTTAATATTTTATTTTTAACAGCGTGTGAGATAAATATCAAATAGAAAACCTATACAGCTAGTATAATACTTTTCTGTTGTTATTTCAGTATTTTAAATTGCTCGAGATAATCTTTTAAAGATATGTAAGACGTATGGTTTTTGTAATAAGTTTAATTTGTTGAGAAGAACTTTGCCTAACATATACTCGAAGATTACAATTTACAGATATATCAGTGGAAATTCATACTTGTTGCCGGTGAGAATACTTAAAATACGGAACATAGAATATAATCTCTATTAAACCAAAATACTTAAGTAGAGTACATAAGTACATAAGTATAAAAATTACAAAGTTGGAAAACAATAAAAATAAAATAAATTAAATATACAATTTTCATAAAATATGTTGAAATATTATTCTGAACTAAATTAAATAAGTAAAATTATGATTATCATTGTCAAATATTTTAAAATGGTATATTTATTGTTATACACTATTTGTGTCATCCCAGAAAACTTCAAATAAATCGTCGTGTGGTGTATTATTGGATTGCCACCATTCCTCTTTTAGTTGGCGGTCTAACAAATCCGTTGCTTCTATGTTTTTAATTTCCATATTTAGTTTTGACATGTCTCTATATTATTCGTTTGATCGTTTGTGTGTGTGCGACCGCTGTTGGATTAACAAAATACTATGAATGATTTACTAATTATTACTGTGATGACAACCTTCATATTTGTAGGTAATTTATATTGTCGCCATTGCTCTGAACAAATAGTTGTCCCTAATTCTAATCTATTCTCAGTGCCATGCTAACTTTCATTGACGCCCTAGGGCAATAATAATTAGCACCTCTGTTAAATAATATATATATTTAAACATTTGCATTATGCATCGTCCAGTACCAAGCTAATTCTACAATTTCGTTTTCAAGTTACACCTACTTTCCCGTAATAAAATGAAATAAAAATATAACATATTTTATAAGAATATGACAGGTATGTCAAATTTTCCGGTAGATAGCATACTAGAACAACGAAGTAGCAACCAAATTATTACGTTTTTTAATTTTTAATTTTTAAGTAAACCCGTGTGTATAATACTATTATATTTAACAATTACTGTTTAAAATACAAACAAATTATTACATGTTAAACTATTAATGTAGATAAACAAATGGAAATTGAAATAGGTCCATAATATAATAGTTATAGGACATTAATTTAACTGATAATGAAACACATTTTTAATATTTAAATTATATTAATGAGGGTATAATATTTAGGTACTAGTAACAAATAAGATTATAACTAGGTAGTGTTAGACGAAAATAATGTCTTTAGCGATAAGTGCATTGAGAACTGAATACAGCGGTTACCTAACTCATGGAGTCCCGAAATTATATACTAATTTTAATTTCAGGGCCCAACTTGGATGCAGCCAAAGATAAAAGTGAAATTAAAGGACTGATTAATGAATTTAGATTTAAATTGAAACGTGAAAAACTATCAGAAATATATTCGGTGTGTGAACCTGTTGGTTTGTTGCTATCTTCTTAGCAGGATTTGATTTTGGGTTGAGTATACGATTCGGGGAACTTGGATGGTGGGATCTATGGAGTGGTTTTTTTAAAGCTGACTTGATTACGAGCATCCCTTGAATTTAGCATTATGGGCCTTGGCGCAGAGTGCATTCAGTTATTAATTTTATCAAATGATTATATTATACTATTAACTAGATATTTATTATTTACTTCCTATAATTTATATTAAAATTAGAATAGAAGGCACTTACGTGTAACGATAATAAAGGGATTAGGATTCTTCCGATTCCGGAGCGAAAGTGATGCTAACGCTGTTCTCATTCTGGTCCTCGATGATACCACGGAAAAAAAAGGGTTCTTTTCGATAATAACTTATACTGTGGTTGTAGTGTATAGACAAATTATGTTGTTCCTAGTATTTTAATTTTTTCTAACTTAATTGTGGATTATGAATATAATTAAAAGTCCCGTGTTCTTGATATATATAAAATAGAATTTTTCTTAAAAACGTTGTCATTTTATCTTTCCAGTTATGTTGCTATATTAATTCAACTGAAAACGTATACTTATAATATAGAATGTTTTATGTATTTCGGAGGTTAAATTAGGTATGAATTATTTATTTAATATGGTCGAATTACTAGTTTTCTTTTGTTTTACGAAGAAGGAAAATTCATCCATGACATAATACATTTTTATTACAGTATCGGCATTGTGTTCGGTACTTATAAACTTATCTTAATAATAATAGTAGTATTTATCAAAGTATCACAGGAAATGACTACATGGTTTGTATAATTTTAATAAAATAGAAATTTGATGATTCTACTGTTTTATATCTTTTCCATAGAATTTCTCAATGAAAATAATTTTAAATTAATTGTGAATAATTTGATGAATACTAAGCTTTTTTTTTATATATTATTTGAGTGATCAAGTATAAAAATAGTGAATCACGGACGTTTCGCCCCCGGCAATTATTGAAATAGGACATTTCGTCCCGGAGAGTTATTAGCCATATTACGTTTGGTCCCCGGCATATTTTCATTAGGTATAGGACATTCGGTTCTCAGGTTATTAATTATTACTTCAAAGTTCATTATTTTACTTACATTTACTACATTTATTTTTAATGAACAATTCTGTAATGTCTAATATACAGTGTTGTAAAGTATTTGAGTAAAAGTATTCAAATACTTTTTTCCGTATTTAATGCTATTTTATTGAATACTTTTTTTGTATTCTTTTAATTCTTAATTTGTTTCCACTTATAATTATTCTTGTTAAATAAAAATACCATGA
>WHPZ01589928.1:281-28456 GCA_016617965.1 Macrosiphum rosae
TAATACACATACACCACCTTGCACACAGAAGGACGACGACGCGATTACATTACGCTGAGTGCAGTGTGCGTGTGTATATTATATCGCAAAGAGGTTTTTCAAAAGAATTCACGCCTCTGCGGGGAAGACACGGGACAGGAATGTTGTATTGCCGCGTACTCACACGCACACACACATTGCACTGCAGCTCATATGAGACCGGTGGTGGACCGGTAATGGTATTTGTTGTAAAAAAGTAAAAGAAAAAAAAAAAATAATAATAATACGTACACGTCGTACAATACACTATATAATATTATATATATATATATATATATCGATGCATATAATATAATAATATGTAGGACGGAAGACGATATAATAATAATATAATATAATAATATGTGAAGGGAAAAAATGTATGTATGTACGGAAAAAAAAAAAAAAACGTTTGTTTGAACAACATCGCACTGCGCGGCGAGCATATTTCGAATACGCGTTCGAAATCGATCTCGGATACTTGCGCGACGTTATTTTTTGCATCCGTCTTCTGATGGTTTGTTTATTTTTTTTTTTTTATTCTTGTACGTGAGTCGTTCACTCTGCTTGGGAAAAACTGCGATAATCTGCACGCACCGTGCATTGCACATATTATTATTATTATTATATTTTTTTTACACATACGCGAAACGCTGCGACGACGACGACAATTATTATTATTATTATCATTATCATTATCGTTTTTGTACGGTAGGTTTGCACGACGATTTTCGCGCGCGGCTTACGGCTACGACAAGGTAATTTTTTAACGTTTTAGATTCCGAGCGAAGCCGCGAGGAATGCGTATTTTATTACAGTTGTTGTGTACAGCGTTGTGTTTTTTTACGTCTGCAGTGGTTGTTTTTGCTTGTAAAAGGCGAGTGATCAGATCACATTATTATGATGCTATCCTATTTATTCCGGCAGCAAATCGAAGGTATATATATATTGTGTGCAAATGTATAATACACACTAGAGGGCTCCAAACTACGAGTCTACTGTACGAGTTCGTTTGTTAATGATTATATTTTTCTCACGTTTACAAAATATTATTATTATGTAACACACGTCCGTTTTTCATAAAAACGAATTTTCGTCTTTTTTCGTCATTATTCAAAGTGTATTAATAATGCCAGGAACTATCGAGACACTCGCCTGAAATATAATTTATTTATACTGTAGGTATAGCGGTGTGCCTATACAAGATTTCAATATTAACAATAGGATTAAATATTGAAAACAATAAAAGCGTTTTTGAGGTTTCTACCTCTACTGGAATTCAGAATAATATTTAAAATATTCATATTTTTCCACGTCATTCTTTCATACTAAGTATTGCATTTTCGATCAAGTTTCGCTCCGGACCATTTTTTTATAATATTTTAGGCACATGTGTGGCGCTGCTGCTGCGGCGGGAAAGCAACTTACACTATACGCTGCAGTATACACATATGGTGTATAACGTGCACCACTAAACGTGCATGGAATAAAATATGATATACGATATATTAATAATAACGCTTATACATAATTTAAAGAGAAAAAAACCACACACACGATATAAAGACCCGATAACTCGCGGGATTGCGTTACAAACGGTTATAACATGTAATCCTATTTTCCGTTGAGATTTTTTTTTTTTACCCCGACCTAAAGTCCGTCGTCGGTCGAGAATTTGCAGAGGTGTATTTTTTACTGATAATCTGACGGTACATAATATAGCCGGGTAGACATACTACATAATATATAGTATTGTGCGCGTTTCACATGAAGGTCCATTGTGTCGTGTCTCTTATTTCGCTCAAATATCGCCACAGCTTCTCTCTTTTACTTTTTTTACGTGCCAATTTTCACATCCGACGCAAGCTTTTAGTGTTCAATCACCCGCACAAAAAAAATATATTATTATGTACCCGGCCATTGTAGTGTTATCAACCGTAATTTCTTGGTTATCGTCTTAATATTTTTTTTTAACTTGTTACGCGGTATTGACAATTGATCGAGTCAAGTTCAAAGTTCCGCAGTCATACTTGGCCATACTGTATAATAGGTATATAGTGAGGTAACAAAAAATGTCTATGGTATTATTTTAATATTTTTATCAAATACTGAGTGTGTTTTATACGGAGCGATAATATAGTGATTTGACACTGCACTCATTTTCACAATTGAATTTATTTCTCGATCGATTTTCCAGTGAAGACGTATAAGTGATTAGTGAACTGTCTAAAAAGAACTCAGCCTATTCAGCGTGTCACCTATATTTAACCGCAAACCATAATGTTGTTGACTTTGCAGGCATGATACAATGAATAAAGATACGGTGTTTATTATTCTGATAGTCGACGTACAGTTAATGACATGCATTATCATAAAAAATAATCCAATATCCTGGTGATTCGGAGATCCTGTGCGTGAGGCCATTAACCCGTTCGTCCCTGAGACGCGCTCATAATGACTTAGTTCGGCCCGCGCACATGATATAATATATATAATGTTTAATATCATATTATACGGCGGTGCGTGCGTATACGCATCGTCCTTTTCGCCAATTGTCGTTAATTATTGCTCTATATATAATATGTACGATGGTGGACAAAAGACAAATCACGGGGCCGCCGCCAAGTCTTTATTAATTTCAATTACTATAAATGGATACCCAATTGAATGCAATGAGGATGTTATCCACCACAGTCCAAATATATCACCATATACATTATGATAATAACAATACCAATTATTATTACGTCGTGCCAGTGCCGGATTAAGCCGAATAAAAGCCCTAAGAACATTAATTTTTTCCTAACTCTCGACAATAACTTGTCTCCCTCCCCATCCATAAAAATAAATATAAATAATACGCACTAATCGTAATTAATATTAAAACTACGATATAGGCAGCCTGGTAAAAATTGTTCTACTATATAGGTACATAATGAAATATTGAACCATTAATGACCATTAATAACCATTAAGAATTCTTAATCAAATATTTTTTCTACTATTATATTCTATGAATATTACTTTACTGTACTATTACATTGTCAGCAGGTATCACTAGGTCTAACGACTTCATGACTCACACAGTCACACCTAACTAAAAATAGTCTATTTTTTAAAACATTAATCAATGCAAATTATTAATAATAATAAATACATTTATAATATAAGTACTCATAGATTTTAATTTCAAAACGTTTGACCAATATCTTAGGTTTTTCGTTTTTAAAGTAAATTAGGATATCACCGACGGAAATTCGTATATGTAATTATGGTACAAGTTATAAAAGTTAAGACACCTCAGCTATGGGTATTATATATTCGTTAATCCTACAGCCCTGTGTCGTACGCGTTATTGTTAGGTGGTAACAGGTATATACAAGTGTTTCCGAAATCCCTCGTTCCCGAGGCAACGAACCGCCGAAAACAGGTGCAGTCTTCTGCCTCGTTTCTGCCGGATCAAGTTTTCTCTTTTCTATCAGCGTGTAATTTTTCTAACTCGTGATAAATCAAATTTCCACTAGCCATTGCCCGCTATGTCGACGTGTGCATACGTGCTGTCGGTGGGGCGGAAAATAGGCGGTCCGACCGAAAATTATTACGCCGTCAATATACGTATCTCTATACGTATAGAGAGGTATCTGGTATACGCATAGGTACATACCTCCCAAAAAAAAAAAAAAAAGAAGAAGAAGAAGAAAAGAAAGAAAAAAGTGGTTGTTACTCTATCGGAGATACTGCAGGGAGAGACGAAGGAGTATAAAAAACCAGTTTGTTTTAACTATGCCGTTTTATCCGGCCGAAAACTTCGGAAAACATAATTACTTATTTCCCCTCCGCCGCCGCCGCCAGTAGTGCAGCGGCGGCGCGGCGGCATTATAAATGCGTGCACGCCTCACAATCGAGCCGGCCGAGAAACGCGTTAAATCACGGCCCTAAACACAAACGGCTAATCCGCACCGGAGGCCAATTTCGAAATAAATAAAGTCATAAAAACGATATATATATATATAATATACATATATACGTACTAAACATATACACGTATGCATGAGCGCGGCAAAAAAAAAAAAACTAGTTTCCAACGCACACACTCGGCGGGGACCGGAGCTCTCTGCACAGACGGACCGAGCGGATAGTAGGAGAGAACCGGATTCGGCTAATTGGCTCGTTTATATATAATGAAACCAATGCGCGTCGTATATAATGTGTATATATAGGTGGGCATAGGTGCACGTCGTTTTGCGGATCGCGTCGTCGTTGTCCAAACTACCAAAAAAACGAAAAAATAAAATTCGTATATATAAATAACGAAAAAAAAAAATTACGAATTCGCATGAAGTAAAAGAGAGAGAGACACGCGCGTATTTTTTTTTTAAATTGATATAACATTTTTAAGTTCCCGCGTAGTATAGAAGTAAGAGATTTAGTAGAATATCTATTTAACTGGGACTTAATTTTTTTTTACACTGAGGCAAACACGTCTGCATACTTTATCAACGTTTTAAATATTTTTGTTTATTGCCCAGTAAAAACATACAAATTGTTACAGCTCTAAATAATAATCAAACATATAATAGTTCTATAGAGGCGCAATAAACATAAAAAAAATTAGTTGAACTTTTAAATTTAACAACGTAGAATTTATTCATTTCCGAAATGAGATCGGTTGGCCAAAGATAAAACTAAGTACTAGATATTATTACAATTAACTCTAAGTTTGAACCGATGTACATTTAGAATCCAATTTATAATAATTATAAAATAATAACAAATGGTTCTCATATTGTATGCTAATGATATAAGACAATAATATTCGTCAAACGTGTACATTATTTTGGGTTGGCTCAACAGTCAACAATTGTCTGAGGGGGCTAAGTCAGCCTAAGTCCTAAGCCCCGTTAGCAATATCCCTAGTCACAGTTAATAAAAACTAGCGTTTTTACTATATTATTCTGTAAACATTTTTAATAATATTATTATTATTTTTCTTCTATTTCGCCCACTAAGACAATCACATTATTAATGTTAATATCATTTTTTACTGTCGGAATTCTTTCATTACATCAGGGGTGGCTCGTCGAGTGAGGCAAGTGAGGCTCAGCCTCACCTAACTGTTGCAAAGAAAAATAAGGTGTATACTATAATTATAGTTATTTCCATAATCGACTTTAAGAATATTATATTCAATAATATATTGTATATTTTATAATAGAAAAGCTTTTTGATATCATATAATATTATTATCATGACAAAATAATAATGACAGTTAATATACAAAACAGTTACTGTCATAGTACATAATAATATTTATACATACTTCGACACTGTTATCAAAAATCACGGCGATGTTCGTGGAACAATAGTACGATCTCGACGAAAGCCGAAGAGTGCCGAGAGGCTAGTAATATTCAGCCTCAGACGAGTCGGACGGCCGTACGATTATAAAAATATATATCATGATAGTGGGGGAATTCGGAGTTTGTCAACATTATCCATTAGCCATTTTTCGACGTGATTTCCACTAATAGAAAAAGGAACGGAGAGGTTGCCATCATGTCGTTTAGTGTAAGTGTATACCTACCTATAATACTTTTATCACATACTAAAGATATTATCGGTTCTTATCGAACAAATAACAATGAACATATTACAATTTAATTATTATTCAATTTTAAATTTTGTACTTGTACTAAGGCTCTAATAGAAGTTTTTAAAGAGCCCTACTTCATACTTGTACTTTAATAGAACCATGGTAGTATTCAATTGATTAACAATTTATTGTTTATTTGTCTCACCCCTCGTACGGTTCACGAGCCGTCACTGCATTACATCCGATTTTTATCGTCGACAAAACGCCACCACCGTCACCTCGGATGCGCGAGCGTCCATACTAATTGTTTACCTGTAGCAGCGCACCTCCCTACCCGACAGTTAGCTCCCCTCCCCCCGTCTAATTGGCCAACGGCGGCTGGAAATGCACACGTGCATTTAATTGGGCTCTCCGCCGGATAGATTGATGAAATATATTATTTATTGTTGTCTGCAGATGACCACGCCCACTCCGTATATATACATTTCGACACTTAATGCGCCCTTGACGGCGGCTGCGGTGGTGAGAAATCGCAGTCAAATTAATAACCCCGAGAACAGCCTGTGAAATAATACATAATAAAAATATTATATTGTAATAAATATCGTTGTCGGGCGGCGATGCAGAAAATTCGCGAGCAACGATAATAATAATAATATTAGTATACCAACATAATGTATTATTATTGTTATTATTGTGTAATGATATTTTATAGTATTTTTCGGATTTCGTTTTGTCTGAAATCGCTAGAAGAAGCCGAATCGAACGTCTGCAACCGGTATCGATACGTAGCAGTGATTTAGACCTAAAAAAGTTTATGGGTACACGCCTTGATCATTGTAAAAAATAAATGGGGGCTACGCCTAATCTGAGTACCATAATTTTTGTCAAGGGTACACCCTTTGAATATTAAATTGGGAGGTGGGTACAAGCCGTGTACCCTCCACTACACAGCTGATAAGTAGTAATCTGTGATACGCACGATAATAATATATCGCCCCCCCCCCGTTTGAGCCGCGCGTATCACCGTATATTTTACTGCCGCGATTGTATTATATCGTCGACAGCCGCCGCTAAGACAATAATATGTTCAGAAGTCTGTTTATATTACATTATTATAAAGTCTTCCCGGCCGACGAATCTGCGCCGCTGCCGCCGCACGCATTCCACGCCGAGACCTGTAGTTGTTGTCCGAAAGTAGATAAAACGACAGAGACGATTATTATAGTATTAATAATAATGATAATAATAATAATAATAATAAGCTCGCTAATAGGTCTTTGTGTATTGTGAGTCCGTGAAAAAACATAAACACACACATGAGTATATATATGTATATAACGCGAGCGCGTGTCTGTGTATATATATATACATAATATATATTATTATATAGAAATAATAAATAAATAAACGGGTTCCAAATAAGAACTGAAACACGAGCTAAATGCTATTATGGGGTTTGACAGATTTATTAGGAACCAGTTTTATGCGCTTATCTGACGACCAAAACCTGTAGTCTTTTTTTTCATTATTATTATTATTATTATTATTATTATTTTTTTTTTTTTTTCTATATAATATAATATATATGTGTACATTTTTTTAACGGCCGTTTTGTGGCGGAAAGCTCAATCGAAATGAGACGCGCTACAGACGTCTTATATGCTGCTGCGGCTGCGGGACGAGAGGGGAAGTGAAAAAAAATGTGTGTGAGTGAGTGTGTGTGTGTACATATATACACTCTTGCTAATCGGAACGAATTAAATTCCATTTATTACTCTCCCGTTTTCGTTAACCATATAATAAATGTTATGGACGTGATTGGCTTACTTGTCTTTATAATGTCCATACTATATAATATATTTCGTATCCAGACTTTAAAAAGTAATCGACCGGACTATACGTTCACACTTACCATTATAATAATATAATGCTCTGCACAGTCTGCACATTATTAATAATTCTCTTCAACACTGAAGAATGTTATACCTTATATCAATTCAAAATAAGTTATATCAATATATTTCATCGTATCCATTAAAAACACACAATTATTATGTCGTTAATTTTTTTTTTGAAACTAATGTGTATATCAAAGTATCAAACTCAAACATTATTATAAGTTACAACCGCACACAACAAACAGGTGTCTGGCGCATTTGCATTAATAGTTGTTACACTTGCATGTATACTGTATGCCACATAAAATAAGCGTTAACTGAGCTGCATTTATTGTGGGGAAGCAGTATTCGTATATGCATACTGCGCACACCTATACGTCTATACATTATTACACACATACATATATGAATAACATAGTAAAAGAAAAAATGTCATGTATTTAGGTATACGACAGTTATCTTTTACCGTCGAGTTCGTGGTTACTGCAGCGCTGGCATTGAAACGATTATTGCTCGACCGGAATCCTTTTCACCAGAGAAACCCCAAAAATTGTTAAAAACATTTAGTCAAGGATGAAATACATAATAATAATAAATATTCCAACAGAGAGCAAAAAAGAACCGGTACCGTCCCTATACATATTATCTTTTGTGTTCCATTGTGATATTTCTTTTCTTCTACTTGTCCCATATGATGGGCATTTTACCGCGATGTCGGACAAGGCTGTGAACAATAAGGTCCACTCAGCGAATACGCCACTGCGACCCTATGGCCTATACACTCGCTCAATGCTGCACTGTCGTCTTCAATGTACATATAATATATACCTACTATATTATAAGGATCGTGTATAGGTCATATATAATATATATTATGTACAGGTTATACCTATTTATACCACTCATTCGATCCGGTGCGCAGACACGTGCTACGTGCAAAATATCTCCTTAGGAGTATAGACTATTTAAGATGACAAGGTCTCTTCCCCTCCTCCAGTCATCGCACTTACGTTGTGATTTATATTTAACATACAGATATAAAACGACGAGCAAATAGAAAGAGACGTCGCGCATACGTGTAAATATTATATTATGTACATAATATAGGAAATCAAAAGAGACCACTGATTACATCCTCTTTGTACACATAATGTCTGTACTCTGCGTTGTATCTGTACATACGTATATACAAATATATATGTGTGTGTGTCGTAGGCCGTGAGAGTGCGGTCAGTAAATCAATGGAAGCGACGAAGCGCGCGAGGTATAATAAGACTCGTGGAATGGCCACGGCGGCGGATAAGAAGTATACTTACTATATATAATATAATATACAATATTATATATATATATATACATACACACACTTGAGAAGAGATAGACGAGTGAGATGGAGAAAGAAAGTATGATGTGCGAGAGGGACGTGATCATAACGGCAGCAGCAACAGCGCAGCAGCAGCAGCAGCAGCCGGTCGTCCGGTGAGGCGCGGCGCGGGGGGAGAAGAACAAGACTCGCACAGAATCGCCGTCCCGATCTCTTATATTATTATTATTACACACGCACGCACTCTGTTTGTATATATTTATATATTATACACTATACGTATGTAGTGTTGGCGGTGGTGGTGACGGTGGTGGTGGTGGCGGTGGTCGTCGTCGTCGTCGTCGTCGTTGCAGTCGTCAGCAGCAGTTGAATGCCAACGAGACCAGTAATATACAAGGGGGAAATGACTGCGGAGAGAGAAGTACCTCGTCGCCACTATACGGCAGAAGAAAAAAAAAACGTACACACAAACGACTTTATATAATAAATAACAACTGAATCCCGGTCTCGGGCAACACAATCGTGGGGATTTATATTATTTACATATAATATAACGTACAAGGTGCACGTGAACGACACACACACACACACACACATATGCACACGCACACGTGCACTCCTTCTCCTCGTCCTGCTCGCAACACTGTCATCATCGTCCTTCGCGTACAGGACGCGCGCATCTCCGTACAATATACGATTATATATATATATATAAAATATAAATAAACCTAATATATATGTATGTGTACGAAGTGACTACTACTATAACTACTACAACTATTACTACTACTATAAGACAAACACACACACACGCATATTACGTGTGTGTGTGAACACTAAGTGCTAACGAATATCAATCGTTATTGGTATTCGCGTCGCGTCTCAACCCTCTCGTCCTACGGTCGACGAGTAATTCCCCTTTGCCCCCGCATCGTGTTATATTATAATAATAGGATATATCATGTTACAAGATAATCACTTCATTTGTTCGCTTCGTCCTTCCTCCCCCCTCCCCCACTCGCCACGGCGACCGAGTATAATATAATATTCCGTCTCCTACCGTCCTATTACCCGTTCACCGTCGAAAAATAATGTATACATATTACATACCTACACATCGTATAATACCACACTCGTATTTTTATAACTCTACGTCTGCGAACGATATCCACGTAAGACTCGCCAAAATATAATATTATTATAATAACAATGACGAGTGCCGCCACCGTTGCGGTTATTATAATAATATTCCATCCGAAAACCGACGTAGGTAGTAAAGTTGTAGTGTCTATAGTATTATTATTATTATCCCCTTCTCCGTATACATTATTCGCCGATTACAAGAAATAATAATTACGATAGAAAAATTAATTCGTACGTTAAATAAATTACACGCGCGCGTTTAAATACATTGAGTATATTATAAATATATAATACAGATAATATATTATACATATTATTATTACTATGATGTCGTTATAACATTATTATAATATGTTATCATGGCCCCGCCGATGCACAGAACTGGTTTTCGCGCGTAATTAAATACCGTTTACGGCACCGCCTCGCCACCGTCCGTTGTAATTTACGAAAACGCTAAATAATATTATTATATACATTTCCGAACGGCGCTCGGACAAACGTCGATGGTCGTGGAGGGGGTGGGACACATATTCACATGATTGGTATGTATTTACCGAAAAGGATGACTTAATTTATATAATAATATTATCGCGGCGATTGCGTTCGGATCGAAACGAGCAGCGGCACCAGCAGCGTTTCTCCGATTGTAACAGAGTCGTCTCTCGTACGCACACATATTATTATTATAATATACACGTCGACGTCGTATCTGATGTGTCAATGTGTGTGTGTGTGTGTGTCTGGAGTCTACCTGTATAGACACGTTTTCCGTGTGTATATTATAATGTCGTCGTCGTCGTCGTCTTTTAAACACGGTCGTTATACGCGCGCGCGTGACAATAGTCGAGCTGATTTGAATGTTTCAAACACACACACACACGGGCGCGGGAGACCAACGCGAAGACAAACAAACGAACATTTTTATACTGCATATTATATAGATAGGTAGGCAGTCGCGGGTATTATGTTATACTATAGACAGGTAGAAATTAGTTTAGGCTCTGGCAAACCCGTTGAAATAATATTATGTAAATTATCGCGTCGAACGTATATTATATTGTTACCATCGTCATCATTAGGTGAACAGTAAGAAATTATAGTCATTTACATTGAAATGCTCGCGTTCGTCACACGCACACACGATGTGTAGATACCTATACAGCTGCAGTTCCGTCGGACACGGTTCGTATTATGTGCTGTGCTGCAGTGCCTTAAAATAGAGTCACCATTATTGTAGTGAGCGTTTGGAATTTATTATTTTGTTTCCCATATTATTATTATTATAATATTCACTACTGTCGTACGACGACTCCCTTAACCCTTACCCCTCCCCCGCACACGGTCACCCCGTCCACCACGCGCACCCGGTGTACCACCTATATACGCATACCTATACACATAATATTATACGTCTGCTCGAGTTCCTATATAATAATAATAATAATAATAATAATATTATGTATTAATGCACAAGCGTATTATGTACGTTTTTCACGATTCTCTTTTGTTCCTCTCCCGCAGCAGCCGCCTCCGCTGCATATATGTATCGTAGATATATATATAGAGAGAGTCGCTTCTGCTCGCCGCGACGTCTCATCCGCAATCGTTTTACAACAATGGACCGTATTATAGTGGTGCGTTAATTAAGACGTGTCACGTTAATACCCGTAATGATCATATACCTATACAATATAACTCGAGTATATATATTATATGCACCTACTGTCCTACCTAAACAGCCCACAGGTATATACGTCCGTCGATTTTTTTTTTTAATTAACCCTCACCCCCGGCGTATACGATGCAGTACCTTATTGTGCACACCAGAGCTGGTCTCGTATTAGAATTAAGTACGTTAGAATATTGTTAAATATAATATAATATTATTATATCATAATTATCGTAAGACAATATATTACATATTGATATTATATATATTATTATTATAATAATAATTCAGCGTCCATTGCATCTTAAAAACATGAATCGTCACATATTATATCTACGTAGGTATACTGTGAGTAGCGACCAGTGTGATCGCCGTTTGTTGGAATCTGCAACAAATATAAACTTAAGCTACATAATGTTTTCGATAGGTATATACCTAAATAAATTATTTAATTATTAGAATCAATGTGTAAATAGGATTATAATATTATAATCAATTTTATAGCTTTAAATCGGAATTGATTATGTTATGCGTCTATATTTGTACAATTATGAGTTATGACTTAGGTCCGTTATCTGTGTACCAAATGGTACGATGCAGACTTACAGCAGTTCTTAAGTTAATTTGTACATAGCCACATAGGTACTAATTTATTTGGATACTGGTCCTTCTATCCACTGACGTTTTCAAAAGTCCAGTGATAGGTATCGATCATTCGGTGTTCCAATTATTATTATTATTATCATTATTCGATTTCATCTTAAAATGGAAATCAGTAACTACTTTTTCCATTTAAATAATAATTGCACATTTGCACGAACAGTCAATATAACAATACACAATGATTGTTCCTTTTTTTGTTACTTTAAACATTCATTCTGTATAGTAATATTATATTGATATAATGTTATTCAAAATGTGTTATAATAATAATAAAAATGTTAAATAATAATTTAAAAAAATAACCTACACCATGGTGATCACGGAACTATTGCTGCGCAATATATATATATATATATATATATATGTGTGTATATTGTACCTACACGTGCTGGTATCGTATATTATAATATTGTTGTATTATATTATAGTGTATCGCCGTTATTCGTCCGCATATAAATAATAATATATGTTACACTCGTATACGGCTATATAATATAATAATACGTCTTATTGTACGCGTCGTATACCTAAGTAGTACAGTGACTTATGTGCTTCCATTATTCATCATCAGGGCACCACGTAGGAGTGGAGAATCGTATACACATATAAATATCTGTATAACACATGCACATGTATAATAATATATAAATGTTGACCCCGCGCGTATTATTGTAAATTACGCCCGATGGAGATAATATGCGTGCGCGGTTTTTTTTTCTTTTCGTCGTGCCCGCGCTGACATTTCACGAGGAAAAAAATTATACCTACAATGCGCGTACACACAGCTATAGGTGACTGCTGCAGTATATAATAATAATAATAATAATAATAATATTATGTTGTATTATATTGTATTATGTGTATAGCGAACGGTATTGTATTATATACGAGTCCCGGCGTATATGCACTCGGCGGCGATAAATCGCCCGACCAGTTGTAAATCATCGCAAGCGTATATATACCTACCTATAGCTCGCCTCCTACATGTATTCGACTGCACGCGCGCGAACCGACTTTTTATCCGTCTTTATAATAATAATAATAATAATACGATGATATTATTATAACGTGCACGCACTCTTTAATTGGACCGATTCATCGGCGACGCGCATAATGGGATCAAATAACAACGGCTGCAATAACGACCTATATAATATATAACGCATACACAGGTATCAATATATTAATATAAGACGTCTGCGGCGGCGGGGGCGAGTGACCCCCTCGATAAAAAAAAAAAAAAAAAAACGCCACCTGTTAAGTCTCCCTAATTTTTTTTCTAAAATTATTTGACTAAATTTTTTTGTCTAAAACCCCCGCGATGACCGCGGTGAAACGAAATAAACAAATATTATTAAACCCGTCGTCCGACGACCCCGCTCGCGGTGTAAAACGCGTTAATGGCGGAGGAGGTGGTTGGACCGCGGCGCGCGAGGGGGGCGCGTCCATCGCCGTTGTATTATAATATAATAAATTATATACACATATATATTTATTATTTATATATATTATGTGTGCGCGTACGTTACACCGCAGTCCGCGGCGACGCGGCGGCGTGTCGGGCCCGTCCCCCTTCGACGACGACTACGACGACGGCCTTCATGAAGACATTACTCTTTACACACGCCGCGTGTATCATAATATTGTGTACGAATATATTATAACTATATATATATATAATATCTATATATATATATGTATAAGGTACGAAGCGCGTGTAATCATTGTCGGTCGTAAAACGAGAAAAGCGGACCAAAAAAAAAAAAACGAAATAAATACGAATAAAATCGTGACGAAAACTACATAATAATAATAATAATAATAATATAACGTGTAGTCGGCGGCGATGCCCTGGGTCTCCGCGGGTCGAGGTGTAGGAGGGAAAAACGCTGGACCCGGATAACCGCGGCGGCGTACATAATATGTAATTGCATATTATACACAGCGATCGCGCGTCGAAAAGAAAAAGAGCCGGTAATACCTATATTATAATGTGGGTAGGTTAGATATTATACTATATTATATATATATATATATATAATACACGCGGTGGGCGGGCAGGAGAGAGAAAACAAAATTATACCGAAATAAATAACTATATCACGTAAATATATAATAATAATATGATAGTCTCGCCGCAGCATCGGTCCCGTTCTCGCGATTGGTTCGTCCGCGTTGATAATTTCATCTTGTCCGCTATATACACACGTCGCACTGCGTACATATTATTATTATATCGGTACCTACACAATCGCGTCGTAACAGCAGCTATATGTACGACGTGTGTAGGTACGTTATTATATTATGATGTACACTGCACTCCACATGCAGCGGGTGTAATTGGCCGACGATAATATTACAATCTCGACCGAACTAAGACTTGGCAACTGATTTTCTTGTGACAGTTTTGTTATAGTCCGTACCGTGATAAACATTATGATATTAATATTATTCGTCCAACAATTGCGTAGGTGTAGGGTCACTGCAGCACTTGTTCTTTGCGGGCTCCTATTAGAAAGTTTTAAGGAAACTCCGACGGAATTGACTAGGCAACCATTTAATCGTCGACTTAAAACCACTAGTGGTCCGATAGTCTTTTAAGAATAAATGAGATTCAAACGAGAGCCGTCGTATAAATTATAAGAACAAGGTGATATAATAATATTAATTGACGTGACAACTATCGATGTATACAAAGAACGGGCGAAGACCATCGTCAGATGATAGCAATTGATAAGGGTAGATAATAATATCTTATATTGCACGAACTAGATTCTTCGATCCACGAGGCCCTTTCAGTTTCTCAGATTAAAAAGGCTAAATTAAATATCAAGAAGGGAAAATTACCTATATTTTGCACCATTTTGGAGATTTTCTTTAGATCGGATAATTGTTAAGTATTTTACAAATATAGGTCAAATTCTATCATATCGGACTAAATGACACTGTCGAGGTGGCACTCGCTATGGTACAACTACTTATATCGGGTATTCGGGTGACGCCGCCGAGTCTACCGGCTGCTGCTCGTATGTCTAAGCAAATAAACTGATAACTCGATGGCGATACCAAACCGTTATAAATGGACCATGGACGAGAAAAGAAGATCAGGAGATGGTATTATTATTGTTATAAATATTGTTATTATAATATTATTACCTACACCGTTCACCGCGTCGTCGTCGTCGTCGTCGTGACGTCACCGCGCGCGTCTCACTCCGGTCCGCATCGTAGTCGCACACTTGGGTGGTCCGTCGTGGCGTGGCTGCGGTAACCGCGCGGCGCGCGCGCGCTGCCTCAGTCGACGATTCGGTTTTGTGGTGCGATGTGCGCGTCGTGCTCGTCGTTCTCCCGTCCTGGTCGCCGCCGCCGCCGTCGCCGTCGCCGTCGAGTCACAGCCGTGCCCAAGTCCGCGAGATCGCCACCGCTCGAGGAGCTCACCCGCGGCAACCGTCGCTCCTCGTTACAAACCTTTATTACCATATAGGAGTACACAATCCACGGTCGTCACCTTCAGCCTCCGCATAAACAGTTGCAAAGTGACGTACACCATGCACCCACAGGTTCGTAGGCGCAAAGATATTATGTCGAGGGTCTCTGGATGGGGAGTTTCGGGGAGGTTTTTTTTTATGTGAGTCACGGGGGGAGAAGCGAGTCCGCGGAAGTCATTGCCACGACAGGCGACAGTCTTTGGACGAAATAGTATATTATTCTAATGCTCGCAGTCCATAGTCTATAGTAGATATATAGCCGTATCGTACATAATATAATTATAATACCTACAGCGACATTATAGACTATAGTATTATACCGACGTTGCGGTACGTTTACACGAAGCACCTGCAGTTGTGGTCGAGCTGAGAATTTATACGTACAATAATATTAAACCCGCTGATCATCTAAACGCGAAGCTGACTGCAGATAAGTAGACATTGTGTCAGAGTTTCGGATGACGGTTTTTAGAATTTCAGTAGTATCTGTATATGTGATATTATGTAAATATGTATATATAATAATAATATTATTATAATGGCGAGAAACTATTTTAGAAATGGACGGGAAGTGCTGGTTCGCCGGTGATCTTGTTTATTTTTGAGTTTCCTATTTGGGACGATACAATTTGTCTCCGTCGACCCGAATAAAACGGTACTATAATTGCGGCAGATATATTGTAATCATAAATATATCTCGTATAAGGCCTGGACACCGGCCAACGACGACTACGGCGGCGTTGTTCGGCTGTCAGAATTATGTCCGCCGTCAAAACTGGTGTTTTTATTAACTCTTTACGTCATCATGGGAGCGAGTGATAAAATATGTTTTCGCGTTTCTCGCGCTTCATCGGCCGCATACGAAACTTGGCTGCAGACAAGAAAGTTACAATAATACTAATACTGCAGTATTATGTGTCAGTCTGCGCGTCGCCGCCAACCCTCGATAAAATTTTATAATATTTTATTCTAGTCTTTATTATTCGACTGGTCCTCATGTACACTAATCGTATATCGTGTGCGTAAAGGAGAAACATATTTTATACATATATATATATATAATATATTATATTATATACGAGTTGTTGAATGTGGGTACACCTGATTTTATTATTATTATTTTTTTTTTTTAGTGTGTAATTCTCACAGGGTAAAGATATTTCTACAAAGACTCGGCAAAAGGGAGAATAATAATATAATGTGGACGTCGAGAGAGAACAGGTCTCAATACATCTGTATGGAAGGACAGAATGGGGGTGGGGGAACAAAAAAAAAAAAAGGACGGCGAGAATTCAAAATTCAACGTCCTGCTGTTCGGTTCTTAGAAATTCACGGCCAGTTGCATTCCATCACTGGCATTATTATATCGAAATGTTTATCTGTGATCTAACAAATTGAACACATGCCTAAACCACCACCAATCATGCGTCGTCGTCGGTCGTCCGGTGCAATGATAAAGAGAAAAACGGTGCGCGGTTTTTTCTTACTTTGAATTTTTTTTTCTCTTGTATCCAATAGTTTTAGTTTTTTTAGTCTATTTGATTATTCAATTTGCCACCGTAAAGTAAAAAAAATAAAAAAAACGAAATAAATAAAAAAATGTCTGTAGCGCTGGTCCGTAAACTGTACGATATAAATGTACAATATTCTATATAATCGTAGTGTCGCTGCTGCCGTGTATCGGTATGGAACGATGAGGTGAGAGGAGGATGCGACGGGAAAGAAAAAATAACGCTAAGGATTTATAATAATATAAACGACCATTACTATATTATTATTATTATTATTATTACGAGTCGTGTGTTTGAATAACGCAGCGGCATTAATGAGTAATGACCCATGGTCCGTCCAAACTATATGGTCACGAACTCTGAACGTTAAAGGATTATAATTGAAAGATTAAATAGCCGGTGTCCGGGCACTATATATGTGTACAGATTGAGTTGCAATATTATTGTACTGTTTATATTTAATTTTCAATACATAGGTACTATATCGACCGTAATGATACATAATTACTACCTTCTATTTCTGTAATATTATGACGATATAACGACCGTATATTCATGTTATTATAATAATTTATAACGACACTCGACGCCACAAACGAGCAAAACGGAAGCTATACGTACGCTAAAAAGCTCGTCTTCATCTTCGTAATTGATATGACGAAGTCGTCGCGTATAGTGATGTGTATACTGCGTGCACTACACTGCACGTGTGTGCACACCACACACTTGTATACAGAGTGTTTCTTTTATCGTATACCGGCCAAAGCATTGAGATTTTTTTTATTTTAATTTTCTTCCGCGCTTACAAACATATCGTTTTACATTTTATTACAGTTATCAGGTTTTGTTCTACAGATTTAAAATTCCTGGGATTTTCTTACGATGTTTCCCGATTGACGATAAAATAATCATGATGCACATCTTGTATACACCATAATATATATATAGTTGGCAACGTGCTAGACACTCTGCAGCCGTGACGAAGAACGGGCGAGAAAATAAATAAAATATTACGATGAAAAGCCTCTCCCGGAAATAGTTCACAGGATGCCAATTGTATATACATTTAAGTGCGAGTATGTATCGGTATATATACACATAATATAATATGTTCATCTATATGTATATAGAGGTATATAATAAGCCACCGCCGCCGACATCTGAAAATAGTGTCGTAAATCAACAGCTCGCTCTCGCCGCCGCACATGGCCCCGGCTATCGTCGTTAAAATAAAACTCTTTTTTCGAAAAAGGACAACACCGACTTGTCCGGGAATTTTTACAGCACCGCCGTCAGTGCAGCTCCTTCTGCTGCCACTCTATACTTGCTGCTCCTCGTATTATCCGTGATATTATATATACATAGGTTGTCAGCCGACACGATTCGTTTAGCGCCGAACACGTTTTTTGATACACAACAACTGTGCGTCGGTTCTCGTTTTTCGTTTTTATTTTTACGAATCCGCTCTCCGAGACGATGAGCCGTAACAGACGACGACCACAACACCGCCTGAGATTTACCATACCTACATAATAATATTTAGTTACCGCCACCACTCGTCACTAGACGACCATTACGAATCGTCATCGCGTCCTGTCATCATAATATCTCTACTTACCCCTCACATGCGTTCAAATAATCCCACGTTCACGCCCCAAACATTCTAATCGAATAAAACCACCGAATAAATATACAGTAAATATTATGAAAGTAGTTGAAAAATTGTTACGATTGAAAGACGATTCACGATAGTGTGAATTTACTCAATTAAGTGTGAAAATTAGAGTAAATTGGATATACTATTACCTAAACTAACGAAAATATAAATAGGAGTAAAAAATAATGTACAGACATAGGTACATGAAGTGTAAATAAATAATATAGTGCCTATGTAATTAAGTGATCATGATTTAGGTAATAATAATTATTAAACCACGTTTTTCGATCTCTATTGAGATTTGTAGACTCGTAATTATTTGTTTAAAATTTTAAATGCTTAATTTTATTATTTGCTTTATTAATTACTTTCCGTGTTCATTATATTATTTTTTTTAAAATCTTTATCGGTCTGTCTGAGTTCCTTTATTTAAAAACAATAAACAAACGACTCGCATTGTATATTGTTTATACTATATATATATTATAATATCACTACGTTTAGTACACAAAGAGTTTATAAGCGAGCTTGATCTAATAAGTTGTTCCATTTTATTGAACAAGGCGCGCGAATATAATATAGGTAATTGGCAACAGACATTTTTTTATTCTTTGGCATTCGCAACAAACTCGCGGCTGTCAGTAACAATAATAATAATTAGTACAAAAGCGGGGTTTACTTGGTTTTGGCATTTAGAATTAAAATATTTTACGAGTTGGTGCGTACATGTCTTTGGCCCGCAAGTTTTCTTTCGATTATGTTGTGTTGACGTATATGCGTATAGGTTTTAAATAACCACCCGACACACGAATAGACACGACTCCTACGGCGTATTAAGTGTAGTGTTTTATGACGCCTTCAAAGTTTATGGGTTTGAGCTACTTTACACACGGGGGAAGTCAATTCGGTATAACCAGCCCGTCCGGGGCCTCTGCCCCAGTGATAATAATAATTGTACTGATATACTACCTATATATATTAGTATATTATAATTATGTGCGTGTATTTATAGCCATGTGTATTTTGATTGTTTACAGCTTGGTCGGCAGTTGCGGTGTCGGAGGATCAGGTGACTTAGTTCGGAGGGGGGCGGGTGGCGTCCTGCCGCCACACCATCCGCACCCCCATCCCGCCGATTTCCCCCATCCGCTTCGTTTCAACTGTATGGATATCTGTTCGTCGTTCGCAACAGTCGGTTCCCTGAGTAAGTATAATAGACATAATGACATATTATGTTTTGCTAAACGATAATTTTGATTTCCTCGGATCCGGTTCTGAATTATGAATACCTACCTAATAAAGTTAGGATACAAATTGTTGTTATTAAATTTGAGTATTCGTACGGTTTTTATAATAATTCTTCTATTCATTATAATAATTATTGCCATATTTATCCCTTGCTTTTTGTTATGGAATAGTGAGACGACGACAGTCGATTCAATTGTAACAGTAATAAACAGGGATAATCCCATTTGCAAGGACTAAAATATATTATTGTGTAATATTAAAATAATGCACTTTATTTTTTAATTTCAAAAACATTTTGATACAATTTTTGTTGTAACTTTTTCCGCCTGCCCTTTCACGGTTAGCCCGTTATCGACGCATATAATAGCAGATATGACTCTATATAGCTGTTGTGTTAATGTTCTCTAATCGTGATCAACAGGTTCGGGTCTGTGTAGCCCATTGGCACAAAGCTTCTCGCGTCAGGGCAAGAAACGGGCGCTGTCCGTGTCGCCGTCCCCTGACCTGGAGCTCCATGGCCGGATTCGGTCATCGCCGAGCGCGCTTTACTCGGCCGCCGCAGCGTATGGCGCCTCGTGCTCCAGAAGTTCGAGCACTTCCGGTTCGTACGGGCACCTGAACCCGCTGGCGTTTACCATGCAACACCACCCGTCCGTCATATCGCCGCAAGTCCAACAGTTGTTGCGATCCGCCAGTGGCTTGCACTTGCCGTGGCACAACGCCGCCGCCATGCCGTCCTCCGCCCACCATCCTTCGTACAACCTACACATGTTACCTGTACCCTCGCAGGACTGCAGTTCACAGGCAAGTAGTTTCCGTTCACGGTTCGTTGTTATATATAATAATATATGACTATGAGCGTTGTTTTTCAACTCGGCGGCCGTCATTGCGTGTTAGTTGGACGGTATACGCGTCATGTATAATAATATTATATTATAATGTATCATGTTGTGGTTATTAGATGTTGGCAAATGACATGTGCAAGATCAAACACGAACGGTCCAAATCGAAATCGACGTCGGCTTCGAAGAAGACTTCCCAAAAGATCGTCGAAGACTCGAAACAAAACTCACCGGAATCCATCAGTGACCTCAAAGGGGAACCAGATTTTATCGAGACAAACTGTCACTGGAAGAACTGTAATTTAGAATACCAGACTCAGGCTGTATTAGTGCAGGTACATATTATCACGATGATTATTGTTTTTATTACCTTTCAATATTGTTTTCAATCTACAATATTATTAATATTATACATCCACGCCGACATTGAAACGTACCTCCTATAATTGCTCGAAGCAAATTAATTTACACTGCATAACTCAACACCAGTCACACAACAACACCGGAATACTAATACGCTTACCGTTTTTCTTTTATAATATAATGATAATGCGATGACTTTATAATATCATTATTATGTTTTTGTGTTTTGCAGCACATCGTTAATGATCATATTCAGGCGAACAAAAAGTCATTTGTGTGCCAGTGGCAGGATTGTTCTAGAGCCGAGAAGCCATTCAAAGCCCAATACATGCTTGTGGTACATATGCGAAGACACACTGGAGAGAAACCTCACAAATGCACGGTAATTGATTTATCTCTGAGTTATGTTAAGTGTTAACATAAGTCGATTGCATGATATGATGGTTTTATACATATTGTATGAAAAAACTAAACCGTGATAGTGAAATTCAAAAAATGTATAACCAAAAATAATATACCTACTAATTCGTTAATTTATGTTATGTTTAACGCCAATGTTAAACTACGTGTTTTTAAAAATAAACGTTATGTTAATGTCATGTTACAGTTTGAAAATTGCACCAAAGCTTATTCGAGGTTGGAAAACCTAAAAACTCATCTCAGATCTCATACCGGCGAAAAGCCCTATACTTGTGAACATCCTGGTTGCAGTAAGGCCTTTAGCAATGCTTCCGATAGAGCCAAACATCAAAACCGCACTCATTCCAGCGAGGTAATTGAAACTTTGATTTATAAAAACGTACTACCTATATAATGTTTTTAATATGAGTAATAATTATATATTACTCATACAATGGGTGGGCACTGTTGAGTATAAATGGTATATTGTATAATATACTGTATAAAAATATTACTTTTTCTATTTCAAAGTTTGTTTTGGTGAAATTGTATGTTTAAAAATGTATATAATATAATATGTTTAATTTGTGTGTATGCAATCAGTTGGGAAAAATGAATAGGTGAGATTGGGTTATAGAAAATCGTTCGCTGGAATAGAACTAATGAAAATATCTGTATTTTTTAGAAACCGTACATATGTAAAGCTCCTGGTTGTACAAAACGTTACACCGATCCAAGTTCCTTGCGCAAACACGTCAAGACGGTTCACGGGGCTGATTTCTATGCGCATAAACGGCATAAGGGCAATGGAAACGGCGACAACAGCCGCGGCGGTGGAAGTGGAGGTGGCGGTGGAGGTAGTGGCAATGGACCTGGTGCCGACGACGCGTCACCGTATCGGAGCGATGAGATGCCGATGAGTGCCAAAACCGTTAGCGTGTCTAGTCCGAGCATAAAATCTGAAGTACGTACCTATAACATTCCTAAAATAAATCGAATTTAATAAGACTATTTGGCTTAATTTTAGTTTGACTTATTTATATAATTTGTGTTTTATTTTTTCTTTCCATAGGAAACAAATTCCCCTGGCCAACAACCCAGTCCTATGAGCGTTCCGTACAGTAATAGAATGTTTCACGACGAGCCTATTAGCGACAGCAACCATAGTGCAGACGCTTTGGACGACCCTTGGGTCGAAGATGCACATGAAGCCGACGTAAGTGATAATTATAAATCTTATTCAATAGCATCTGCAGAGCCGATTTCAGTTTTTCATGGAAATAGAAGATTAAAACGGTTAACAATTTATTTGATTTCTGTAGTTATTCGACTTTATTCCGATGCACTCTGAAGTCGGAATGGTCACTTCGGCGCCTATGGTTCAAAGGATGCGACGGTTCGTGCCACATGCTGGATTGAAGCACGCCGCAGCCAGTGAGTTATCGCCAATGCCAGAATTGAGTCCAGGACATGGAAGTACTTCTGGTATGCAAGAATTAAATAAGCAATTGACTGACATGAAAATGGTGTCTAATCAAGACACTATACGGAGAGAAAGCACATATAGTAATTACTATAGCATGAAGTCTGACCTAAGTCGCAGGAACAGCCAAGTACGCATACAAACTTGATATGAAAAATAAGAAGTTCAGCATCATTGTTTAATATAAAACTTATGTATTTTTTAGGTGCCTTCTGAGCATCATAGGTTAAGCAACGCCTCATCCTTATACGATCCGATTTCTGTGGATTATTCCCCTAGTCAAGCAAACACAGCAATGGGTCCTGATATCGATGTATGTATTATACCTAAAAGAGAACTGTCAATTATTTATTGATGTCTACAATATATCTTATTTCAATGTCGTTTTTCAGGCGTTTACCGACAACGAAGAATGCAGACAGTTGCCAGAAAGTGCCAAAATGTCGAGACCTCAAACTCGCCAAGCCGGAGCTGTACATCATCCCAACTCGAACATCAACCTTGACGAAGTCGGCGAGGGTGAATCGCTGGAGAGCAAAATGGTCCTACCCGACGATTTTGACGACGTCATCAAGGACATGGTGAGTCAATAAAACGAGATAAAAACCAAAAATGATATTGCGTAAGTCCAATGTTATACTAAACGGTTTCTGTTCAATTATATTTTCAGATAAGCGAAAAAATCGACGGCTACGATCTCGGCGCGTTTGACGCGGAAAAGACCATTAACGAACTGACCGAATCCGCTCTGGAGCACATTCCCACGCTGACTCCACCCATCGTCGTCCAGGACGCGTCCAACGGTACCGGCAACGGTCAAGCGTTGACCAATACCGTGGCTCCCGTCATTCCATCACCCATTCCGAACGACCGGCCAAGCAAGGCGCCGCCGGCAAATAGCTACCGGAACATGCGCAGCAACAGTTTACCGGTCAACTGGCAGGGACAGGAACACAGCCACGGACACGGCTTTCCCGGTTCTCCGTACAACCCTCAGTTCCAGAACCAAAGACCGTACCAAGCGAACCACCCGGCGATGTTATTCGGCACCACCACCACAAACACTACCAACAATACTAACAACAACAACTTGAACGTCGGGCCGAATATGCAGCAGAGGCAAAACGGTGGACGGTACTCGTATTCGTCCAACCAGGACTTTGTTAATTACAACCACAATTACGCCAACTTCAGGCTCAACAGCGGTTACCAGTACCACCAAGTGAAGAACAACAACAACAACAATCAACACTATCAGCTGAACAACAACAACAATAACAACAACATCAACAATAACAGCAATAGCAACGGCGGTCACAACAACAACAACAACAACAACAACAATAACGGTCTACAGTTCCACGGGCAAGGAAACGAAAACGGGTACTACGACGACAACAACGCCACCCCGAACGCGTACCAGAGGTGCCAGAGGACCGCCGCTGGCAACGGAGGACAACAAGCCGCGACTGTGGGACAAGCAGCCACCGCGCACGGCATGCACTCGTACAGTCACAGCTACTACAATGGCGGCTGTAACAACCAGCAGTGCGGTCAACAGCAGTGCGGCCAACAGCACAACAACAATTACTACAACAGTGGCTATCATCAGAACAACGGTGGAAAATTCAACGGCTGCTATTCGAGGCCGAACCACCACCAACAGCTCAGCCAGCAGGCTCATCAGCAACAGCAGCAACAACAACAGCAGCAGCAGTATTACACGGATCTGGACCGGAAACAGGACGCCGGGACGACGGCGGCCGCGGGTCCGATGGAAGAGGAATCCTCTAACTTCCGGCCCACGCCAGAGCTCCAAGAGTTCGACAGCAGCAACAACATGGTGCTCAAGGACATGTCCACGTCGTTGAGTTCACTCTACGACGAGAACACTTTTTTCCAAATGTCCACCGTGTTTTCCGAATCATAACCACATCATTCGCCACATTTATTGTATAAAAATTAAAACTATAGTTACCACTCGGTTTTAGCGTGTTTTGTAAGTGCCCTCTTCCTCCCTCCAGTGAAGTGTTGATCATTTGTATTTGTATTTTTATTTATGTTTTTCTTTGCTGTAAAACTGGTCATTAATGATAACTTTTTATTAGATTTAAGATGAATGCATTTCTGAACTAATGCATTTATTCTACATCATTTAAAACGTAATTTTGAAATTGAAAAAAGAAAAAATATTCTTAAATCCGTTGGATTTGAATTGTGTATATATTGAAAATGTTAAAATTCATAATTTTATTTATTTAAATGTAAGTATGTAGTAAACTTAAAATTTTTATTGTTATAAATGTGATCTTCATTTTAAGACTTTTATTTATTTTTTTTTGTTAAAATGAAATCATAACTTTCTTGTATGTTTGATTTAAGATGGTAAATTTTTTTTTAATTAAAAAAAGTTATATTTAATACTTATTCGAATCTTTTTGAAGTATATTTTCGACCATTTATATCCGATATCCGATAATTGAAGTGATAATTAAAATATATGTGAAAGGGTGAATAAGTGGGTAAAAATAATTTATGTTACTAAATTACATAAATCATAGTTTGTAATATGATGAATGACGTATATACTACTAAAAATCAGTGTACAGTATTCATTAATTCTGTATATGATGTAATGTTAATATCATTATATACTTGCTGATCCCGCTCACTTCGTTGCCTATAAAAAATTACAATTGTTAAAAAATTTGATTTTTGTTCAACTCCTTTTGGGTGCAACCATAGATATTAAAGAATGGATAGGCCATGGCTGCATTAATAAAATAAAGAGAAGTGTGCCGGAATGGAGAAAATAGAAAGACTGTTTTATATCATTGACTCTCATTCTGGCAGAGGTATTATCATAAATTATAAACAATAATTTAATATATCTATTTGTGTTTAGATCTCTATATTCTCAAAATACTTTCATATTCGTTCCTGTATGATAAGCAAAAATAGCCTATCCATTATTTAATATCTATGGGTTTAACTCACTGCAGTAAGTGCAACTCAGCCACCCTGGTAGGCAACGTGCGAAAATTCGATTTGATTCAAGCTTTTGTATCTGATTGACCGATTAACCAATAGCAACCGATAAAAAAATACATACTCATTTCTATAAGTTATTTCTTCTGTAACCTATAACAACCGTTTATAAACAAAAATGTTCATCCTAATTCTCAAAATCCCCCATTGGGAGCCTCCCCGGGTTGGACCTATTGGGTAAAATTGTGAATCTAAATCATCCCGGGAGAACCGCTCAAACACACATAAACAATTTCATCAAAATCGATCCTGCTGTTTAGGAATGCATAAAGGACTGCAGACAGACGGATGGATAGACGGACAGACAGTCAAATATTAATTTTTATATACATATATTAATGGATTATAAATTCCAATAAAGTAGGTATTATAAGTTTTTTCACCACGTTAGCACATTAAATGAATAAATCGATATTATATAATCGCTTAATATGGAAAGAGGTATTGCACGTGGCGTGTTTTTTTTAACTATAGACCTAATCTACACAGAAGAGAATGATTGAAATGTCAGACATTTATGATAGGGAAAACTGTATCTTAAGATTTAAAATGATAATATTGTTTTAAAATAAAATTTTGATTTAATGAAATATATTAAGTATCCCTCTTCTGACCGATAATTTCCCATTACACTGTTGGTCGTAACATTATTGGGTAATCTCGCCCATATATATATTTCTGTCAACTGAATTCAACACTGTATAATAATATAATATATACCTGCAAATAATTATAATGTATTACATAAAGATTACTTAACCAATATTATAATACTAACTAATATTAAAGCTGATGGTTGTAACTTGAGCACAATCAATTTTTAATATTATTTTTAAAATTTCATTTCTAAACCAAACTTACCTATTAGTATACTATTACCGTTTTTATTTTAATATTCGTTTAATAAAAAGAAGAAACATTTTTTTCACGTATCATTATTAATCCATCGTACGATTAACTAAAATCTTCTTTGTGTTTCTTGAATATAATAGCAAAGATGTGGATAAAATTAGAAAATTCCAAAAAGCAAAAATAATTAATGTCTAATCACGACTTGTTCTTGAAAAACTATTCACTGAAAATTAACATTACAAATTAGAATAAAAAGATTTAAAATTTAAATTAATTTTCATAAAACAAAACTAATTGTGTACTACAGATGAAAATTATTGACAGTTACATAATATTAAAATACAAGAAAAGTAGAACTCAATCATTTGTTTTAAAATATGAAATAACTGACTGTCGATAAAAATTATAAATAATGAAATTTATGTGATTTTAGTTATATCCAGCACAGTTTTATGTTTTGACTAGTCACTATTACACTTACAACAACCTAACCTTTAAAGCCAGCCTAATAATATAATATTTAGGTTTTACCTAATAAATTAAATATATTGTAGTATTTTAAGTCGGTACAAGTTATTACATTTTTTTGAATTTATTTATTATAATAGATAATATTTTGTAAAAAAAAATCAGTATCTAATAAAATGTTATTTAAATATAGTGTACATTATACCACACAGTGGCGTATTTACGGGGGTGGTCCAGGGGTACTGGACCCCCCCCCCAGAATCTCTCCAAAAAAAAAAAAAAAAAATGTATTACATATTTGCAGACCCCGATATTTATGCAAGCACACGCAGACAAGGTTTTTTCCCGTGAACAAAATATTTATATGAAATATAGTTTAAAATTAGCCAACGACCGAATGTTCAAAAACCCGTGTAACTAAACTTATCCTTGTATTGTAGTATTACACTTTATAAAATACCCATATTAGATAAACATCAATAATTCTCAAAAAAGTCAAAACATT
>WHPZ01589929.1:0-14760 GCA_016617965.1 Macrosiphum rosae
TACAATAGCAGTTGAAAAATATTAAAAATGCATTGGCACAATTTTTTTTTACAAATATTTAAAGTTTGAGTTTTGACCAAAGTTATCAAATTTAAAATTGAATACCTAATTATTTTGTAGTTAAAAATGTATAAGATTTTCAACTTTTATATCTAAGGATTGAAAATTTAAAACAAGATTTCATCTAAGTTGTTAATTCTGGTACCAAAAAATCTAAAAAATACATAAGCACAGTTTTTTTTATTGTGATTTCAAGTTCAAATTTGGATGAAATTACATATTAAAAACCTAGAATAACTATTTTAGTTATTTTAATTTTTATTGGGATTGTATAATATTATTCGTGGGTAATTGAAACTTCTTAATTATACTATCATATGTCTTTTATAGTATCACGGTTTGTTGTTGATGTATAACAAGTTATAAATACCTATTGGCTATTGTGATATGATTAATTTGGAATTTATTATAGGTACAATTTTTTTTTTAATATCATAGATAAGTATATAATATATCTTACCTATATACCTAGACTGGCTTACCGTCTCCGCTCAGAATAGTTTTTCTTATGCAATGATATTATATCATTGAATTCAAATTTAACACCTTCCATTTACAGTGATCCACTTGTAACCTACTGTATATCAAATGGACATCCTCTTACCCACTTTTTTATATACCTATATATTATTACTCAATAATATGGTTTAAAATAATAATAAGTAGGTAAAATATGTTCATGCTATATATGCATCATCAATAATAAATTATTGTATTATTTAATTATTTATAAATTAATGTAACTTGAATTTAATTAAAAGGAACTCTTTATGTAGGTATTTATTAAGTCTACACAAATCAGTAAAGTTTAAAATTAAGTTAATAAAAACTTTTTACTTAGCTTTAATCTTTTATGACTTTTATATTGTATATTTTACGTCCATAAATTGATTTTGAATATTTTGATCTAGATAAATAAATAAATAAATTACATGTGCGTAATATGTATAATTCGAGTGATTGGTAGGGGATATATTATACACACAGACACACTAGTGATAATTTACTACGCACGCAAAGATGAGCATTGACCACAAGGAACAAAAGTATTGCCTAAACAGAACTCCTTAAAAATGATACGTTTGCAGGGGCCTTCACAAAAAATAATAAAAAACGCTTTTTAATTCGACTTTCCAAATATATATTCTGTCATGACCATAATAAATATAACCAAATAAACATTCTAATGAAACATTTCAATTTAAAAATACCGAACATTGTTAGAAAACACGCTACAAAAGTATAAAAATAATACGCTATAATATAATATAGGTTTCTACTTAAAAAAATAAATCTTACACATTTTTATAATCTTAAGAATTTTCACACTTTTTTATAATATGAAAATTAAAGCAAAACAAAATAATTTTTGGATGATAATGAGAATCGCCTCCTCGGGTCTAATGGATAATGCTGAATGGTTCTAAAATATATTATATGGTAATTTACTAATTATTAGGGCTGAGGACTTCTAGTAGGTACTTATAAACCTGAAAATATGTATGCACTTATGCACTAAAAAGACAACAAATATGCACTTAAAATATGGTCTAAAAAAATGTATAATATGACTTTTGTTACTTAAATTTTACAATTTGAAAACAAATATATAAAAAGATAGTTTAATTATTTACTTTATAAAAACTTGAATATTTACCAATTAGCAATAAACACTACCTGTTACATGTGTTACAGTGTTATCGGTTAGATAAACAACCAATATGCAGCGATTAGTGTACCTACTACCTATAGTACCTATTTTTAAATATTCAATTTTCCAAATGTATACACAATATACACTTACTTTGTCAATGACCAACATTTTATGCTTAAAATTTTTCAAAATATTTTCTTAGTTGTCCAAGCTGACTTTATTAAATCGAAAAAAGTATGTCCTTATTTTTTTCTAATATGCTCAAATATGCATTTATATGCAATTACGACAAAATATACAAAATAAAATCTTCAGTGTAACTTACTAGTATTATGAAACTTATTTATATATCACTCACATTGTTCTGCGACATTTAACTTAGACCTACTAATTAGATAAAAGAAGACTAGACATATATTTTTTATTCGAGCTTAGTTTAGTTTTACACTCCAAAAATATTTTTCTGAAAAAATTCTGGGCCTAGTTTTGAATATTTTTTTCCTCGGGCCGTGATAATTATTGCCTTTAATTAATATTATCAAGTAATTAATCTACAAAAATCAATATTTCAATTGGGATCTTTTATGATTTTATCATCACTTGTTATATAAATCATTTTAAGCCAATGACTAAATAATTATTGTTCATGAATTTAAATAAATCACTATATATAGATGTTGATGAGCTGGACCTCTATGTTTCTTTTTGCAACATTTAGAGGACAACCTTTTGATAACCGAATTGTTTATTTTTTACCAAACAGTTATGGTTGTAGCGATAACCGATAAGTACCAATAACTATTTGTAATTAACTTGAAGTCGTGCTAACATAAGACTGGTTCAATTGCCACCATTATTCCATAAGCTGTTAAAAGTACACTTGTTCCTCAGCCAACCTACAAAATAAACATGAACAATATTTTTGAAATGGTTTGCCGGCCTCATGTTGGAAACCATTAATTTATTATATTTTTATATTTTTGTATCCTATCCCATTTTCGCGGCTAATCTGAACAAATAGACATATCTAGTTTAATATTTGTAATATTCACTAGTGTATTCATACAATATACTTACCAGTAGTGTAAAGTACTTAAGCTGTATAACAAAATAAAAATATAGGTACTAAGTAAACTTTTATTACATAACCACAAATTCTACATATATTAAGGTAAGTATCATACTTCATAGGTCTTAAACATAAGTTAAGGTAATATTAATAAGCATTGTGAATATTGTAAAGCGTTCATTAAACTAAACTAAAATATGGTATTTAGGTTGACCTTACCAAATTATAAAATAATACATAATATGTGGTAGGAAGTATACTTAAAAAGTATCAATAGGTATATCGCATATGTAACACATATACATCTTAAGCAAGCATAAAGACATGATATATAATTACGATACATCTAATTTTGCAAGACTAAAAAAACTTTTAAGAGCATTTAGATCTACTTATGGCTGAGAAATAAAACAAAGACATCACTGTACACACTATTTTAAATTCCATGGTAATTACAAAATCACTGTCATTTTTTTGATAAAACAAATTGCATAATCATGATGTTCAATTTCAAACGATTATAACGTAAGTGTAAATTGAAAAAAAACACAATTAATTCTTTGGTTTAGATTCTTACGTTTATTCAAATATTTGCACATGAAACCTAAAAATATATCTTAAAAATTATTTTAAGAATATTCAGAATAAATAAATTACAACATGTAAGAAAAACAGAGATTGTTCATTTTAAAATGGCAAACAAATTAACGAATAGAAAGAGTCGGCAATTGTTGTTTTAATTTATTAGCCGTCTCACTATTTGTTCAAATAGATGAAAATGTATTTTTACTGTTTCATAAAATGCAATTCCTTATACGATTGGAATTAACACTATTTTAGGCATAGTTAATACATTTTAATAATTTATCAAAATATGTTTTTGGGTTTGATGTCAGCAGTTTTCTTTTTGAAATGCAAATTTCTTACAATATTTTACTCGATACAAGTTTTAAAATAAACAAACTGCTTAGATCCTTGTTAAATATTTTATACTTGATTCAATTCTGATATATTTTGATTTACTTAATTCAATCCCAGTTTATTTTTAAAAAGTTGATTCCAATACAGTTTATGGTTTGTTGTTTTATAATATAAAATATAAACAAATGAGTTCAATTTAAAATGTATATGCACTCATTCATTAAAAACACAATTTTAACAGTTGAAAGAAAAATAAGATTATTTTTACTTTAAAATTCGGATTTTAACAGTTAAGTCATCATAACTATGAAATAATGTTTTTCAACAAGGCATTAATGGTTAAAATTTGAAAAATGGTAGTTTGGAAACAAATAACTTAAAATAAACACGTTGCATGAAACCTTTAATTTTTAAAACAATAATAACTATGAGTTAATTAATATTTGTTCATAATAATAAAATAAATTAAGAAAATGTAACAATTGCATATTATGATACGTTTTGTCAATATTTATTTTATCAGTTCAAAAGGTACAAAACCGTCCACTTATAATAGAATGGAATGTATAAAGTTACATGAAAATCCATTAATGGTTTATTACAGGCATGGTGAACTGATCACCAAAGACTGTCAAATTATAATTTGTATTTTACAGCAAAAAGTTTAATTGATGAACAAAGAATATGGCAACAGAATCGATTTTTAAAAGTGTTTACAGAATATGTGGCATGTGTAACTAATAAAAACCAAAAAATGTTTAGGCTGCTGGCTGACAAAAAATTATGACAATAATAGTTCCGAATAACATTTGTAGTATTCGGCATTATTTAAAATGTACTTAAAACAATATTTAAATTTGTGTATGTTAATGTGATTTGAGTGTGTAACATATTTATTTGGAACGGGCGATAAGAAATGTTTAAAAATTATTCGTTTGGAATAGTTTGTTTGTATTAAATTTTTACTGACACAAACCTAAAACGTCAATTAGATTATTTATGTTTATACAGAGGTATTGGGACTTGGTTTGCCCTCACTGATTCACTAGGAGCAGTAGGAGAATATTATGTTTTTTTGTTTACTAACGATATAATCACTAAAGCATTTAATAAAACAATATGGTAAATATTATACTTATTAAAAAAAAAAAAACAGGATATTACTTGATTAAAGAAGAAATCATTTTTTGGGTAATTAAATGTTTGGGAATACTTATGCAGGGTATGGGTTATCAAACAATAAATAGTTATCTATAATTTGTAATAATTCAGCAGGCTGCGGAATCCTTCCAGTTTCCAATTTTGACCAAACGGGAATATCTGTAAATTAATAAATCATTAGCATATAATATTCCAGCAGGATAATATCGCCCGCCGCAGCGAAGATGGTCAAATCTTTGTTTTCACAAATTTTTTATTTCAAGTGGTCATAACTGTTTTTGTGTAGTTCCCGCGAAACTGATAGAAGCATAAAACAATCAAAAATGTTTTATACAATAAAATGCAGTTACTACCGTTTTCGTGGGTACTACACAAAAACAGTAATGACAACTTGAAAAAAAAAAATTTGTGAAAACACAGATACGATCTTCTTTGATGCAGCGGGTAATATGTTTTACATGCTTACCATTAAAATACAACTCAAATGCACCAGTTGAAATAAGCATTCCTTCAAACATATTTGAACCAAAAAATACCACAAGACAAGCGTAGATTTTATTAGATGTACACCAGATCCACCAGTTTGGTTGCTGTTTACCAATATATTCGAATAAGTTGATTCCAGATCCAATGGCAATAATAATCGCCATTTTGGCTAGGCTCTAAAGTAAAATAATTATTTTTTAATCAAAACTATTCTTGTTTTATAATTTATTGCAAATAAGTTTGGAAAAACTGCGCACTCTTGGAATGATAGAGCCGCTGCGTTTTTTCATGATGATATTTTCTAAACTTATTTGGAATAGAGTATATTAGAATATTATAAAGATCTACATACCAATACTTTAGCTGCTAGTAAATGTGCCATAGAAGGGTCATAATTTGCTCCATCAATGTGTAGATGAGGGTATTTTTCACTAAGAATACTTGAGTATTGATCAAATGCTTTTTGATATCCGCAAGAGTAACTAATAAAAAATAAAAATAATACAATATAATACAATAAGATGCTAAAAGAATATAAATACAAAAATATATTGTTGATGCTTTTATACGCCTTTATAGAGTTGGAGTTTGACAAAACTGCAATAAATTAAAAATCAATATTTACTGAACATAATGATGTAAGAATGAAACAGTTTTTCAAAGGTGTATCAATAAAATTCAATGTACAGCGACCAAAACAAAAACGCATAGTGAATAGTAGTGTGGAAAACCATAGGAAGTACCAAATTTTCAATTGTACATTAATTAAATACCTATTATGTATTTCAAGATAAGTGAACGCTCACAAAATAATGCCGGTTTTCCTATAGGTACTATGTTGTTTTATTTTAACTCGTATAAGTATGTTTTCAATCGATATTTCATGCTTAGCATGACTAATAAACGTACTACGCTGTTAAATGATGTTATAAATGCAATCGTTCACAGCGTCCTGCGCAGTGCTCACACACACTATGGTTAGGTTAGACATTAACGATAGATGAAATGCAAAAGGGGTCCCAACCCTAGGCAAAATAATTTAAAAAAATACAATTCAAGGCCAAGGAAATATCATTCGGATCGGGTAAACGGCAAACGCCGAACGGTCGTCCACACTCACCAGTACAGGAACTTGAGCGTCTGTTGGCCTTCGATCGGTCCTTTGCCGCCGAGGTGAACGCTCTTGGACGGATTTCCGGCGCCACCGTCGGACGACACGAACGTCGAACCGAACAGCGCGAAACAGCAAACGGCTACCGCGAACGCGGTACTTAAAGCGGCCATGGTTGTCGGCTGGAACACGGGACGGGACCTCGGGACGTCGACTTGCTAACAAGTAATAACGGGACGGGCGGCCGAGCGCGGAGGGGTATCGCCACTCCCGCGAGGTGGACGACTGAGAACGGGCGAACGCGCGCGCGCCAGTCGGTTCGGCGGCGTTTTCCGCGGGTCTGATCAAAGACGCCGCGAGTGTTGTTAGTATTGTGCCGTTCGACGGGATCGCGGGAATGGAAGGTACACTGTCCCTGTTACGTGACGAGATAAAACTATTGAACGACGCGATTTGGGACGGGCAATAACGTCGAGTCGGGGTCTACGAGCGACGGCTATTACATCAGTTGTAGTTCACACTGTTATTGAGTATTATGCAATGGCCAATAATAAATTAATATATTAAATAATAATAATAATAATAATAATAAATAATCTTTCCGAACAACTTTATCGTGTGTCGGCGGCGACTCTGTGATACCCGTAGACCGCTCACCAGTACCGACACTTCATCCAATGAAAGTGCGTCGTCATGCTACACAGATAATACACAATACCTTGCACACGGTATATTGCCTACCAGGTTACTGTACCTGTAAATTATCGCGGCAGAGTATCGGTTTTTTATCATATTATCGAGGTGTATTGATAAGTGATAACACTGTTGTTTACAAATAATAAAACCGATATTGCATTATTGCGTTCGTCGTCGTCAATCTCGAAGTATTAGTAGTATTACACTATTGCGAAATGTACGATACTATTTAAGTATTTTATTGAACGACCGGAATATCGAATTGTTATTAATTACTAAGTACATTTATAAGTATCAAGTTATAAAAGCGGGATGTCGCTCTGCTGTACGCCTGTACAGTAGGTTACAAGTGGGTCATTGTATAATGGATTGTATTAAACTTGAATTCAATGTTATAATATCATTGTGTAAGAAAAAGCATACTGAGCGGAGACCGTTTGTCAGTCTGGATATTTTATATTGTTATTATAATATCATGATAGTTTAATTAATATTATAATAAATTATTTATTCGTTTCTATGGTGATAAACAAAGCGGTAGAAATTAAAATCCCATTTTTAACGGTTTTTCGTAATTTTTCGGTGGTTTTTCCATTAAATAACTATTGAGAAAATCTATAAAATTACCTCTCTAAAGTACCATCTTGATCCAATTTGTTAAAAGATAAAATACTATAAGTTGAAATCGAAGCACTATTTCTGGTAGTAATTTTGTATACAGGATAAAAAATAAACACCATTGTAATACCACTAGATCCCTCGCTCCGCTCAGAATCTAATATTAGTCAACGAAATTTACAACACAACATTGTTGTCATGCAAGTACCAAATTATCAAAGTATCGCAGATCATAAATAATCCATGAAGTTAGGATATGGAATTATAAATGGTTGAATTGTTTTTGTTGCTGTCCATTAGTTTATAGGTCTATGGGTCCAACATGTGATCTAATCATAGACTTCTACACAATAGTTATCTTGTATATTATAAGTATCAATCTACAATATGTTCACACATACTATTTAAAAGCTTAGATTAACCAGATTTTTAGGTAGTCATATAATAACATAATAATAATAATCTTATGAGTAGGAACTTTAAATTTTATTTCATAACTTTTTGACTGAGTAGTTGGTTTAAGAGTGTTAGCTCACCATTTAGGTTTATCATGCAATTGTTTTCTTTAAACCCGATGAAAAATTTTCAAGTTATGTTAATGCACCATTAACTTAAATATAGTTTTTGGTCTAGCCTTTTTTATACAATGATTCTAGTTTTGAGTATAAACACTAATATTTGGTTTCACAAAGATGAATAGTTTATAATGTTTGTATCAAAAATATATGATTTCACGAGTATACCTTGTATACAATAAACAGTAAACACAAATAAATAAACATAAAAATCAATATTACCAAATTTTTTTTAATATTACGTTTAATTAGATATTGATAATAATTTCATAATATTATGTAGTTTCTACAATGCAGAATTCAGTACTAAAATGTTAACCAGTCAAAAGGGCTTTGTTTAAATTGTATGGTAGTATGGTATGTACTTTTTCAAATATGAACAGTTATAAAAAATTTAATGTTTGATAAAATACAAATAACTTTTCTTTAACACATTAAATATGAAAAATATATTTCACTTACATTAAACTTAAATTGAATATTTAAAATACAGACATTTTTTATGGAATTAAAATAGTTTTTTCCCATGTTTTTTCAAAACCTTTGGTAAATGCAATGACTAAACTTTGTAAATTTGTTATTATAGAACTCTCCCAATTGCCATAGGTAGCTTGATGTGTCCAATTCATGGAACCTTGAATTAACCATGTAGAGTCGACAATAGCAAATTTATTATGCATATAACTAGATTTAAAGTCTTTTTGGTATTTTAGTTTAATACCAAAGTTCTTAAGGTTTTGAATTTCTTTCGATTTAAATAAAATACAATTACAAACTACAATCCTAATCAATACTCCTCGTTTATGGGCAGCAATAATCTCATTTGTAATGGGCTTATTAGATATGGCAAACATACAAATATCCATTGATTTTCTTGCACTTTTTAAACACAAAACAATTTCTTTAGTTTTAGAGCTTGAACAGTTCGGAGATAAACATTCTATATCAAATGACTGTCGACAGTTGCAAGTTGTTTTGTTAATAGGTTCATATAACAGTACTTTGGTGCAGTTCTTAGTTCTTTTCTTTCCATACTGTAGCCATATTAATGTTAATGAAGAACTAATACATGATACACATATCCAGTTGATCAATGTATTTGAGATAACACTAAAAAAAAAAATAAATAAATAAATACTTATATTAATAATGTTCCAATCACAGATTAATAAATTAATAACTCTATCTCATAATATGAGAGTAACCTCAAAGGGAGACTGATTTTTATCTTACAAATAGTCCACACCTCAATAAATAATTTTTTGTCAATTTTTGACATTAGCTTTCATTTCTGAAGATTGGCCATAACCAGAAAATTGCTCTACCGTGTAAATCATAACAAAATTCAAGCTAGGAAGGCAGCTATTGAAATACTAAGTGAAGCTCCCTTTTCACAGCACTTGATTCACGTGAGCCACACACATTGCCGCCACCGTGCACAGAAGCTAGCCCGCTTGAGATTACTCTTATGTAGTTATATGGTACAGAGTTGAGAGTATAAAAATGTGTATAGTATAGAAACCTGTGATTTCAATATAGTTAAGAACAATAAAATTGTATATTATTGTGTTTCAAATCGGCCATAGATCAATAAAAATCTTTATAGTTCTATGGCGTATGTCATAGACATAAAAATACATTATGTATTTATATTTTATAAGTATATAATGTATAGTATGGAAAACTATAAATTACCTTGGATCATATTAATATACAATAGATAGAGCTATAAGAAATAAAACGTGTCACCAACATAATATAAAGAGGGAATTTCACTTTTGCGGCTACGCGAAGTACTGTTATCACTTATCACAGCCTACCTAATAAAATAAATGTCCAATATTGGCTTTTTATAATTTATTACATTTTAATTAAATTTATAATATTACAATATTTGTTTGCTTTGTTATTCATATTATAATACAAACATCTAAAAATGCATGCTTATTATATCTGAAATTCATGAAAAAAATTCAGGGTTATCGTTGCATTTTAATACTATTTTCAAACTTTACATGCTTGGATAAATCAGTATGAACTTGTCTTTTGGTATGGAGTCAAGCGGGTGGCTCAACATATGGTAATTTTTCAACTTTTGATAGTGCAAATATTCTTTATGTGGGATCGAATAAAAGAAAAAATGCAATTTGTAATTATCAAAGGGATAATGAAGAATAAATTTTATTCCACAAATTATTGATCATGATTATGATATAACTGCTCGTTTGCCTGAATTAGATGTTTTGTGGTCAATGTTGTTTAATATACTGGAGGATCTATTGTAAGAAAAATGAAAAAGAACAATAATATTTGTAGTGAACCATTTCTAACTGACAAATCTGTTGGTAATGATTAATGAGTCTTGCTGTTAAAATTTAAATTAAGGGGGAAATGAACTAACACATCATCTGTAATACATACAGTTTATTTGGCAACAGAATACATAGTAAGATTTTACCCAAATGGCCAAATTATATACTTAAAATACCTAACATAAAAATATATTTGTTAATAAAAACCTAAAACCTTGAATGAAATAAGTTTAGATAGCTACTTATGTGTTCAAATATAATAAAATGAGACAACAGTGGCTCTATCCATTGTGTAAGAGCAGCGGCGTATTTACGGAGGCGGATATGGAGACAAATCTTCCCCATGGCTCTCTAAATACATGTGTATTACTATATTAAAATTATTACATCGTAATCTGTAAGCTAAAATGCTTGTCATCCTCCCCCTACAAAAAAATACTAAATACACCACTGTGTAAGAGATTTGGTAAATTACTATATTTACAACATGACTTAAATGGTTTTAATCCACTATCCACATACTAATTAGTAGTTAGTATATCAACTCAAACAAGTAAGAAAGCAAGTATCAGTGGATTTAAAACCATTTAATATCACTAAAATTAAAATAAATTTAAAATGTTTTAATTTTATCTTTTAAAAATAAATTAGTTTGATGTTATATAAAACATATAAATATATTATGATTGTTATAATTTAATTGTACCTACCCCATCGTGAGAAACAAATCTAGAGATATGTAGAACCGTCAGGAGAAGACATCACTTTTGGAAGACGGTCTCAGCAGACTGGTACGGAATGTCAAAAAGAAAATCAAGACAAAAACTGAAAAAAAAAAATAGTAAATTAGTTAATTTTCTGAGATTTAAAATGTAATAACAACATTGTAAATATTTGTAATGCCTGTAAGGGTATAGCAGCAACACCAGTAGACAGTGAATGAGTGAACACACCACGAATCACGAATACAATAATTATTCTGAATTCAGAATTTTAAACGACAGTGTTGTTAAAACGCAACACACGTAAATACATAATATTCATATTATTTATTATCTGTGCCGGTCACGGAAACGGCAAGAAACGGTAGTTGATATCACTAGGAAAATAAAAACCACGATTAAAGATAAACGGATGTCCGTGATAAAAACGAAAGGAAACAAATATCGTTTGATTACGGAATAAACAGCTGTTCATACATGGACGCACTATGAACACGTCATTGACATTTATCGTTGGCCGCCACATTTCGATTTATTTGAATTACAATAGTTTTGTTCTGTATAATACCAGCTGTCCCGCCCGACGTTGTCCAGGCCAAACATTATTTGTATTTTTAATAAATATATTTGTACAAAATGTATACACCATATTTCTTCTAATTATAATACCAATATGATGTGTAACAAATTGCAACCATTTAGATTGACAAAACAAATTTCTTTTTTCGTATGCTAAAAAAAATCATTTGTGAGCTACCCTTTATCTATCTACAGCTTATATGACTTGAAAAATCAAGCTGTATACACCCTCCAATTTTCAAGTAATAATCTATTGACAAACTTTTATTGAAAACGGTCCAATCATTTTTTGAGGCTATTAACTTCGGATAAACAACATCCAATTTTAGTTGTACCTACCTATGTCCAGATCTCGCCCTAAGGTGAACCACTTATTTGTGGTGGATTGGGTATAGCACTTGGTATAAATCGAACGTTCCTGATATCTCCAAAAACAATTCGAAATTTTCACAAAATCGGTCGAGTAGTTTTTGAGTCTTTGAGAACCCATATAATAGCTAAAAATATACATTCAACTCTCATATTTGTTTTAAGATATAATTTATTTATTCGAAACCATAAGCGTGCGACGATTTGATGGATGCTTTTACCTCATCTGTCAGAGTAACTAATGGCAAACATTTAAAATGCCTACTGAGTTTTACTAATTATTTCTCCTATAACCTATCTATATAGGAACCATATATATTATATATCTATAAATTGCAACCATTTATAAACAAAAATTTCTATCGCAAATCTCAAAATACCTGTTGAGTGCCTCTCCGGGTTGAACCAACTTAATAAAATTGTGAACTTAGACCATTCAGGGACTCACTCAAAAACGCACAAAAAATTTCCAGTGGTAATATAAGTACACTTTTATTTAATTATTGTACCTACACATATGGATCACTTACATTTCTGTTATGACTAACTCTGTTGTTTGCGGTGACAATTTGTCACTTGCACAGTTACACAGTATGAAACAACACTTCATATAGGTAGGTACCTACCTAACGCCTAGCTGCACATACGTTTCGTCATTTTATTATGTCGTCGTTTGATTTTTCAACTTAAAAAAAAAGTCACCCAAGAAAACATTTGTTAATGACATATTATAACTATCACATTACAACTATTCAAGTATTTTTCAGCAACTAACTTAAAGAAAAACATAAACACAATGAAACCACACAATGACTTTTTGTTTTAAATATAAGCTTAAAATAAAATATATCATGGCCTTTAATAGTCCAAAATAGTCAAAATATGCACTAAAATGTTGAGTAGGTATTTGATCCCAAATGTTGTGAATTGTATTTTGTTACTCACATATGGCAAAATTAACCATACAAAATATGTAAATGCATGAAATTCCTTGCCCTACACACAATATTTCAGAGTAGGTATCTATAATCATCAATTAGTGAAATATAAAATATTTAACTAAAACCAAAAAATTATACACTCTTATCGCCGTTAATTTAGAGAGTATAAATAAGCTAAAAAAAAATCTATAGAAGTAACTATACGCCGTATACCCCCCGATATACCACTGGATAGGTACGTATTTTCTAACGATAGCATATTTTAGATTTTGAGCGGAGGAAATGAGCAATGAAAGCATTGATTTTGTAATGAAGTATATGATGAGCATAAATCCACAGTACATTTTTTGAGCGTTTTAAGTACAAATTTGACTATATTTAACAAAAAGACATCATTGTAAAATCAATAGACTACCTACATTCTTTCGTTCCATCAGAATCTTAAATATATACATTTTTTTAATATTCCGATATGAACATTCGGAGAAAAAGTTAACTCGTGAACTGGAATTAAAAAAATTCCGCGTTAAGCCACAGGCATTTATTTTTATGAATACTTCATACTTAGTAGGTATTCAAATTTTAAAAATATTGGATATTTAGGTAGGTAGGTAGGTACAATTATAAAGTAACGATTTCTATATATTACAAAATTGTTTTTAGTTAAAAATCATTAAATTTTTTTAAACCAAGGTGTGAAAATTCTAGGGCTTGAAACCGGTTACCGGTTTTTAACGGAAACCGCAGGTTACCATGGCCAATTTTGGGTCTGGTAACCGCTTCCCGGTTTAAATTTTGGAAAATCGGTTAACAATTACCGGTAACCACCAAGTTCAATTAAGGGGTAACGTGTAGCGGTAACCTTTTTTTTTTAAAAACTAGTCAATTCAACAAACCATAATACAACAAAATATCAAAATAAATAACGTTATATTTGATTTTTATATTTTTATATTTTTTTTTTGGAAATAATATTCTATTTTTTTGATTATTATTTTATTTACAAGATAATAAATGTAATGTAATAATAAGTACGGTTAAATAGATGGTATACCTACTACTATCTGTAGCCACAATAATAAGTAATAAGCACGAATCGTAGATACTAAGTACGATTCATTGATTCATAGACATACTATAGAACATAGGTACCTATTAGATGATTATTATTTATTTTATTATTCATTTTGGGAACCAGTAATCAATTAAAACTAATTATTTTTTACAGACATTTTAAATTCAAATTTGGACGAAATTACATAATAAAAAACCTAGAACATCTATTTTAGTTATTTTGTTGTGATTGTATAATATTATTCGTGGGTACTTGAAACTTCTAAAGTACACTATTATATATCTATTATGGTATCAGGGTTTGTCGTTGATGTATAACGCGTTATAAGTACCTAATGGATATTGTGATATGATTAATTTGGAATTTATTATAGGTACCTATTATATGTCAATTTTTTTTTAATTCCATAAA